>JBBYHM010000027.1:6596446-6608292 GCA_038381775.1 Adansonia rubrostipa
TTTTAAAAGCATGTAATTAATATATTATTTTTTATTCAGTAAAAATAATTTATTAAATGCAAAAAATTTTTAAATAATCTTCAACATATGCTTATAAACTATTGCCATTTATAATTTTTTATTCACAAATAATTTTTTAATGATTATTGTGATTTATTTTTACCAATTCTATAAAACTATAATTCGCAAAACGACAAATGGTTGATGAAATTTTCATGACAAAGATCGACCGAACTCAAATATAAATTGATATAATACAATTAAGAATTCATAACTAAACTTGTTAGCTTCGGTTTTGAAAATTTTAATATTTTAATAATATAATAAAAAATGATACGTACTTTTAGATTTAATCCGAATTCATTTCGATCTAAACTTAAATAAAAAAATTAAAATTTTTTAACCTTGATCCAGCCCATAAAATCTACACAGTATGAAATTAAAAATGAAAAAAAAAATTATTTTACTAATTTGTAAAATTCACCATGAGTTTATTCTAAAAGCCATGTTTGAGAAAGACACTTCAGCTCACAGACCATTCTCTTTTTTCTGAACATAAAGATATAATTATATCTTGCAATAGATGGGACTTCATTTATTCTTAACTTATATTAATAATAATTAAAATATCTAACTTGATACTTTAAGATTTTATGTTAACATCTAACACAATTAAAATTAATTAAGGCAATAAAAAGAATGATTACATATATATATATATATAGAGGACATGTTTGGCACAGATTAAAGCGATATTATTTTTTTAATTATATAAAAATAATATATTAAATATAGTTTTCCTTAATTGAGGTTGTAAACACTTTGTTAACTGAAGCATGTATATAAATATCAATTAATATATGCAACATTAAAAGTTGTTTACATAACAAGGAAAACAAACACTTTAATTTAAATATATCTTTAATCAGATAGGGAATATTTATCTATCATTTAGAGAAAAGTATTTTTTTTAATTTAATACATTATTTTTATTAAACTTAAAAAAAAATAATGATTTAATTACACTTTTATTTTTAAAAAAATGTTAATGAATTGCATTAGACACTTGATAAAGTGATATCAAAGGAAAAATTAGTAATTAATGAATTATTTTTTAATTTAATAAAAATAATATATTAAATGTTAAAATTTTAAATTAATAATTAAAATATTTTTAATCAATGCCGTTAGATATCAATTAAGTTATTTTTTTTATGCATATCATTGTCACTTTTAGAAGTGATGTCAAAATCTGATTAATTTGAAAATTTTCACAAAATTTATTTATTTATTTATTTATTTCCCCAATCCCAGCAACTGAAACCATCGATGAACATGATCCATCTCGAAAAGCCAAGAAATCAGCTTCCATTCCAGCTTTATAATAAAGCTATCTATGTTCCCATAATCATTCAGATAGCCATTAACACTTACTTTAACAAAGTCAATTCCCCTTTTCTTTCTCTTCTACCTGGAGTCGCCACAATTTATAACTTCCATTAATTACTCTCCCATTTCCCACCAAATTTTTTGGCTTCCTCAACGCTCCAAAAAAATGAAATCCGATAGACCAAAATCACCCTTCAAGAAAATTAGTACGGCTTCTATTATATTTTATTTGTTAATTCAGTTAATGTTTCTCACGTCCCACATTATTTGAAAACTCCCCTTTTCCTTCAATCAAGTTCCACCTTCTATCCCTTCCAAATCTGATCCTCTTTTTTGTTAATATTCCGAAAAAAACGTTACTGTCATTGCCAGCCATGACCGAGGTCCTTCATTACCCTTCATCTGAAAGTACTAAAACTTCTTCTTCGTCTTCCTCTTCTTCTGAACCTGTCTTGTCCTGTGGACCCCAGACATCCTTGACCTGCACTCATGACAGAGATAACTTTGTGAACGGAACGAGCTGCGACGCAGAAGGAGAAGGGGAGGAAGAAGTGAAGGAAATAGCGAAAGGGGACGCAGATCAGTTGTCTTTGTTGGCTTTGCTTGTGACCTTTTTTAGGAAATCTTTGGTTGCTTGTAAGAGCGCTGATAGAAGGGAGCTTCGTGCTATTGAGATCGGTTCGCCGAACAATGTCCGACACGTGGCACATGTTACTTTCGATAGGTTCAATGGCTTTTTGGGTTTGCCTGTTGAGTTTGAGCCTGAAGTTCCCAGGAGAGCTCCGAGTGCAAGGTTTCGCCTTGTCCATTTTTCTTTACAAAGTTCCATTCTCTTTTTTTTTTTTTTTTCTCTTTTGTGGATTTTTTATTGAAATGTTCACGCGGGTTTATGGTTTATTGGCTTCGACAGTTACTGCATTACGGGTTTTCTGATTCTTAGTATTTGTTTTGGTATATGGAGTTGCTTGGCTAGATGTTGTTGAATTTCAATAGATAGAATTCTGGTTAATGCCGCTAGCTGCTTAATGAAATGTGATGATGGGTTTTTTATTATATGTGTATATGATATTGATGCTCTGTTACCTTGTCTAAAATTTGTGTTTTTGACTAGTACATTGGTGTTTTGTAATTTCTTCTTAATGATTTGTTGATGGTTTATGCAAGCAAGTCTTACAACAGTAGATTTTCCATGTTAAATTGTTGAATTCCATTTATATTTTCTCTGAAAAGAGGAGGAAAAATGTTTCTTGATTTGCCAAAGAATTTTTAGATTAAAAAATGGATAGTATTTGGAAATTCTGTTGGATCACCGAGAAATTCTCAATTTTTTGATGTTGTATTGGATTATCTCTTAGAAATACCATAACAAATTGCATGTGTTTGGAAGGAGACGCAGTTATATGAGAGGTTGAGTATTCTTTAACACTTTTCGCTTAATTGGCTTGCTCTGTTTGACGAAATGCTTTCCTTGGAGGAAACTGTTGACACTAAGGATGGACAAAGGAATTCCATCATTTTGATGGCGTATATATTTATTAATCAACTATATCTGATTTTGAATCTTAAAGTTTACCCTGCTTTAGATAGACGTATACCAGGATTGGCTTGACTTGGAATGTCTATAAGGAGGATTTTTTGAGTAACTGGATCACTTTTTTGAGTTTCTTCTTGAAAGCTAACCAATCTGAAGCTTCTGTTTCAATTCTTCTAGTTCCTAGTAAAACAGGGCCCGAACATTTGCTTATCAATGTGCTTGTTCTCCAAATGCACCATTATTTCTGATCAGTAGCAAAAACCCAAATTTGAAATGCCATCTTGTTGAGGTCATTGCTATTCTTTGCTCTTTCAGACCTGTAGCGTTAATGGTTAGGTTTATGACTTTTTGGCCTTTTACTTTTGGCTATTTTTGGTAGAGGAATAATTCTTTGTTATCTGACCTTAAAAAGTCAAGTGACTAGGTGAGCAATACAGGAACAAATTTTTCTCTACTATTTTTCCAACTTTTCATAGTTGGCCAGCTAGTAGCTTATCTGACTTAGTCATTGTTTTTCGGACTTTGCTGGTGAATCATTTCAAAGAGTTCTGGATAATTCTTTGTGTTTTCTCTTCACTCTCTTTCCTCAAGTTTCATCAAGCCTGAGATGCATCTATCAAGTAATTGAGCTAGTAGGAAATCTGCAGCCAAAAACTTAGGTAAATTGATGGCCGATGGGCATAGGGAAATTTCACAGAGGCAGCTATCTTTGGGGGAAAGGCTCTCAATGTGGATTGTAAGTTTAGAATTTGTCGTATGATGCAGGAAAAAGATTCAAGCAGTCAGTTTCTCATACTTTTGTTATCTTGGAAGCTGCTGCTTTTTACATCAAATTACAGTTGATGCTGCTTTTCTTGCTAATGATAAAGCATTCGCATTTCTCTAGTTGAGTGGATCTTGACGCTGGTTATGGCTTTCACAAAATTTGAGTCCATGTGGAGTTGGTGGTGGGAATTGGGAGGTAAACATGTGTGGTAGACCTTCTTGGAACAAACATCTTCATGAGCTAATATAATCTGCAGTTTAGTTGACTGTTCAAGATTGCTGCAGAACTTAAGTGCCAAACGAATGTGGGGTACTGGTTTTATCTTGTTTGGTGGAGTTTGTTATCCTGGCTGCAATAGAAACTATAGAAGATCAAGTCCTTTCCAAGAAGTAAAGTAGTTTAATTGAGCTACTTACTGATAGATAAATTTACATGTTTTGAGACCTGTTCTCACTCTACTTCTTCCATATCTGTTACTGACGAGTCCTAATGCTACTAATGTTCTGTTTATCCATTCAGAAAAGTTAACAAGAGGATAATAAATTTCTTTAGACAAAAACAGTATTAGCTATATTCTTTTACCCTCGTAGTAGGTTATATGTTCAACATCAGAATTTATGAGGATTAAAAAAAGCAAGTCATCAGAAAAGGTCAAAGGCATGCTTGGTACAGCTTCTCTAGGGTTCGGAATTCCTCTGATGTGGCATATAAACTTTAAACTTCAAGTTGGATTTGCTAGTCAGACCCATGTACATGCCAAATATTGAAACATTTGATTTTGATTGTAGAAACTGGCAATTCCGCAATTGTACGAAGTAGTCTTCTTAATTTCAATTAGAATCGGCATCAACTCCGAGAATTTTGTTTCTTCATGTAACTCATAGTCTTGTAGGATATTCGTGGCATGCAATGATGCACAGAATGCTAACATCTGAAAACAATCTCTCTCGATCAGCACATGTCATAATTTGCTTTCTTGTTTTTGGCAGTGCAACTGTCTTTGGAGTTTCTACAGAATCCATGCAGTTATCCTATGACTCCAGAGGTAACAGTGTGCCAACAATACTCTTGCTAATGCAAAGGCGTCTGTATGCTCAAGGAGGCTTACAGGTTTTCTTTCTTTTTTAATTCTCCCTCTTCAATGTGCTATAGCTCCAAACATCGGAGAAGGTGGACCAGAAGTTATATCTTATAAATTTCTAGTTTTGTTTAATTTATATGGATTTTTTTTAAAGGTTTTTGAGTTTTATGCCCTGAGTTGTTACTATTGACTTCACACATGTAGGCTGAAGGGATTTTCAGAATTAATGCTGAAAACAGTCAGGAAGAGTATGTTAGGGAACAATTGAATTGTGGAGTGGTACCAGAAGGGATTGATGTACATTGTTTGACGGGACTAATCAAGGTACAGCAATGCTATTTTAATCCCACCTGACCATTCCTTTACATAAATCTGAAGATGTATGTGGTTATGGAGTTGAATGATAAGATGATCATTCCTAAACCCCATCTCTTAAACATCACCATTCTACAAGGTTTGAAATTGACAGATCATCAACCAACTTACCTCTCTGTTTCTGGTTGGACAATTGTTTATCTATGAGTGGGAGGAGTAAAAGCTTATAGAAATAAGGTTATGGCTCTGCCTGTCATTCACCTTGTTAGTTTCCAGTCTTCAAAAATCCAAGTAAATGAACTTTTCCTTTGGCTACAGTTGCTTCAGCCAGAGGTTGCTTTTCGAATGTAAATACCAGTGTGTTAATACTCACAGGGATGATGCTGCCAAAATTGCATTTGCTGCCTGAGATCTACTTTCAATCACAGGAAGCTCCTTGAGAGATCTAACTCGTTGTCCTTGTTTTATACTTTGATGTGTAAAGTTGAGTGGTGGTGAAGCATTTAAGTTCAGGATTCTGGAAAAATGTTTTCTTGGATATTGCTTCTCATTCTTTGTTGTATATAAGCATGCATCGTATGCTTGCATATCCACGTATATCTGGGGAAAATGGCTTTAGCCATATCTTCTTCTAAATTTACCTTTTCTTTATTTTTTCCCCCCTTCATATCTAACTCTAATAATTTGATGCTGGTTATTCTTAGGCTTGGTTCAGAGAACTTCCCACTGGAGTTTTGGATTCTTTATCTCCTGACCAAGTAATGCAATGCCAGACGGAAGAGCAGTGTGCTTGGCTTGCAAGATTTCTGCCCCCAACGGAATCTGCTCTACTGGATTGGGCCATCAATCTCATGGCTGATGTTGTTCAACAAGAACATCTAAACAAGATGAATGCACGCAATATTGCTATGGTTTTTGCACCAAACATGACTCAGGTGAGTTTATTGGATTTTTCACATGTTTATTTCTCCGGGACATATTCTGCTTATGTTAAAAACAGCAAAATGGAGATGGTAAATAAACTTATTCCTAAATTACATTTTCTTGAGGATCTAATTTACGTTTGAATAAGTTCGCTTCCGCATTGGTTATCCAAAATAAATACTTCTTGAGCAAAGCCTTCATTTTCCTACACTAATAATTGTTGTCCTTCCCCCGAGATTCCTGAATTTACTGATAGGCCCTTTTCTCTCACCTACCCTTGTCTCCTTCTCTCTTCTCTTCTCTTTTCAACCACTGAGACATTACTTAGAAGGATGGATGATTATCTTCCCCCACTTATCTATTCAGTCATTTGAGAAAAATTTGATGGCAATGTCAATCGCTTGTTTCACTGATTAATGATTGTTCTTTTATGGCTTATTTTGGTTGCAGATGGCAGATCCTTTGACTGCATTGATGTATGCAGTCCAAGTGATGAACTTCCTCAAGACGCTTATCTTAAGGACCCTACGAGAAAGAGTGGATTCACTGGTAGAGCCAACTCCGGCTTCCCATCTGGAGCCTTTTGATGAGAATGGAGATCAGAGCCCTTCACTCTTCTGCATTCAAGATACCGAAAAAGACAACGAAGAGAAAGAGCTGGCTTTTCTTGCTGAAGAATCTTTAAGGGAAAGTTTCCAGAGTTATAGTCAAAACAATGAGATGACAGATACAGAAGATCACTGTCCGATACCCGCTGCCGACAGGCTCATAACTGATGCAGATCATTCTGATGAAACTCCAGCTGAGGTTGAAACCTTCATCAGTGGAACAGATGCCATTTTTGCCAACTACCTGAAGCCTGGTACTGTAGTTAACGCTGGAAATAATAATACTGGTCAATCAAGTAATTCAAGTCTAAAGGAATCCAACAAAATTATCAGCCTGCAATCCATACTTCAGATAACAAACCCTGTTGAGAAGACCAAAGGAATAAGCAATTTGAGCCGTATAGATTCAAGGATAGAACGTATTGAAGCATGGCGTTGAAGGATATACTCAACAGCAGTTGAGCCCCTAACTGATACTTTGACAAGATTGCTGTGCACGTTTGTTTAATTTTGGAAGTTGTAAAGAAAAACTTGTGAATTTGTTCCTGCATCTTTCCGGTGTGATGACTGGTTTGCTTAACCTCTGTAATATCATGGATGACATTTCCTGTACATAAATAGCATAACCCCAACATTTCTAGTAAATTTGGTGCTCGAATCTCAGCACTTTGAAACTGCTTTTCGTATACTTAGGCCGTGGGTTCGATTGTATAAATGTAGCTTTTCGCATTCACTTGTCAATAATATTTACATTGTACTGAGAAACATTGGTAGCATGAAGCTTTTTGACATTAACATTCAGCCTAAGTTTGCCCTTGAAGAAACTCGTATTCTTCGCTTTGATGAAAAGCTTATTCTCAGGTTTTCATTCACAACCCAACAAAGCTGATAATAGGCCCGCAAAAATAGGGAGAAAACTAGAAAGTTTTGATGAACAGTGCTGCAGAAAAGCCAATGCACTCACGAAAGTGGCAACTTTCTTTGTACATTGGCTGATAATTTCAGAGGGTTGGTTCATTACGTTGGTAAGCTGCTTAGGTTTTTGAGGACAGGCCATCGAAAAATGAAGAATACCCACGCCACCAATCACATTATTGAAGAAAATGAGTGGATATGTAAAAGGGGGTACCATTCAGAATTTAAATTTAAGGTGCTGATGGCAACGCAAATTATAGCAAAGACAAGAGGCTGAGAAACGGGCCACTTGGCTTGGACGTGGCTCTCACTCTCTTATCTAATGATGGAAATTTTGCTCCAAGTGCTACCTGCCGGCTCACCATGTATTGCCATGGTCCTAATATCCTTACCTCTCCCAAAAGATATTAACAATTAAAAAAATTAGAGGCCAATAATTAATATCAAGGGTAAATTTGAGGGGGGAAAAAAGCCTAATGTGATTTTAACGAAAATCACTCAATCATTTTGATCTTAAAATTATTATTTAGTTTTTTCGTGGTTTTGTTTCATTCAAGATGTGCTTAATGTAGTTTAAAAAATTATGTAAAATGTCTCTTTTATACTTATCATTTTAAATAAGCATGATTAAGATTTTCAAAGATAAAACAAATATTTCACATAAACTTTTAACGACATTAAGCATAACATAGTTTAAAAAATTGTGAAAATGTTTATCTTACCCTTATCATTTTAAACAAGCGTTATTAGAATTTTCAAAAATAAAACGAATATTTCACATAAATTTTTAACAACATTGAACACATTTTGGATGGAATAAAATTACGAAAATCATAAGTAACAATTTTTAAAAGCATAAAAAAATTAAATGATTTTAGCTAAAGTACCCATGAGTTCTTTCTTTTTTTTCTTTTAAAGTTTAGCCTAATATCAATTGTACTAACTAAGGTGAGCTTCAATGTCTTTGGGAATTGATAACAGTTTGCCAAGAAAAAGAAAAAAAAAAGTCAGTAGAATTGGTTGAATGGATAAAGATGAAAACATAATTCATATGGTTTAAATCCGTTTTTCTCTGTCGGTAAGATTTTTTTTTTCTTGTTAAACAATTTAAATTTTAATAAAAATTTTACAACATACCGTTAGTTTTATTTTTTTTTTAAAAAGATACAAAACATACTGATTTAAAAATAATATATCATTAATTCAAATTAAATTAAGTTAAATTTATTAAATTGAATAAATAATTTGATTATTTAATTTACCATTAGCTGTAATTTATTAGTCTAGAACCTTGCTAAGAATCATGCATTAATTCCTATGCTCTTAACTTTAAGCTTTGAGCTTGAACCCCCCGTTCTAGCTTGTTAATAACAATCTAAAATGCAGATAATTTGGTTTTTTTTCCCCGTTCTAATAAAGATTATTATAAACTTAAAATTATTAATAAAATAGAAATAAAAAGGATTATTACTCACTTTAAATCATACTAAAATAAATCGAATGAACAAGGATAATAAAATTAGTATATGTTTAATCATACTAATATTAGCTTAGTAGAGTGAAAAAAAATCCACCATGATCCATCAACATCAATAAGTTAAGTGAAAATTATCTGATTTATATACTCGAGTTATATATATTAAAAGTGCTTAACTTTTAAAAAAAAAACTAATGACCACCAAATTGAATCATTGCTCCTAACCACCCATCCATATTCTACTCCACTAGAAAAGGTGTACCCAAAATCAACAAACTTCCCCCAAATTAATAGCATCTTCCCTTTTGATTTTTTCAAACTCAGGTTGCCAATCTCTTGTTTCTTACACTCTACTTCTTTACATTTGACCCTCAAGGGGGAGCTTAAATCTCTTTATATTTCATTCATTCTTGCTTGCTTGCTCTTTTTCTATTTTTTTTTTTCTCTGAAGTAATTTGAGTATTATCATTGAAAAGAGAATAGTGGAGAGAGCCAGGCCATGGCTGCTTGTGGAAGCCTTCAACACATATTTGAAAACCCATTACCAGAGAGCACAACTCTGCTTGAAACCTTCTCTTCATGGAACCAAATCAAGCCTGCAATTCAACCTATTGAGCAATCTTCTTTCAATGGGATTTTTGGTGAGCTTCATTTCAAGGAAAATTCTGAATCATCAACTTCACCTTCTTCTTCCTTCCCTATTTCACCCTTTTCCAGTGCATTCAAGCTCTCTAGTGACAAAGATGATGATGGTTCCCATGAAAATGATGAAAACGATACAGGTTCAAGCACCCCAAAGATCATCAGTATCGGCAATGATTGCAGCAAGATAAAGAGTGAAAGCTTTTCATTGAAGTCTTCTGAGAGCCTCCAGCTATGCACTGAAGGGCTTGGCTTTGAGAGCTCTGATGACGTCGAGGACATAAAAAATGAGATTAAAGAAGAGTGGCAAAGCATAAATATTCCAACAAGAAAGCATACAAGATCAGAGAGTTGTCCTGGTGAATTCAGGTTCAGGTCAAGAGCAGCAAGTAATAATAATGTATTAGGAAGAGCACTTCCACCGCCGATTTCTTGCATTGGGAAGAGTGGGAAGCCATGGGTTTGCTTCAAATCTTACAGGCAAGACGGCAGATTTGTGCTGAAACAAGTAAGAATCCCTACGCAAGAATTCTTGCATGCTTGTAGGGAAGATGGGCGGTTGAAGCTGCAGTTGGTGCAGCCAAATGATGAAACTTTGGAAGAACTTGAAGAATTTGAAGATGAAGTAGAAGATCTAGAAGAAGAAGAAGAATTAACCAATGATGAAATTCATGAAGGTAAACAAAACAGGCAAGCCTGATAACAATCAGAAAAAAAAAAATTAATGAATTTTATTTTGTTAAATTTCAATATGAAAAAAAAAATAGAAAATGAAAGAATAAAATTTAAAAAATAATAATAATAAAGAAAGAGAAGAAACTCTTCCTTTTGTATTTTTAGTCCTCAAAGGGTATTGGAAATTAATAACTGTAGAGCCATAATTTACCTGCTAAATATATATATAATAATAATAATATATTTAATAATTTTGTTTTTGTTTTTAATTATTCTCTAACATATTATGTTTTCTTTTTAAATTACCCACAATATTAAAACATCTTCTTCAGTCTGTTTAATATATCAAGTGCCAAGCATTTGTTATTATTATTCTTTTAATGAAATGTAATGATAAAATTTAATATTAAATGATGATATAATAACGAATTTAATGTTAATCCGAACAGGGGAAAAAAAAGGCATATTAGTAGTAATAAGCATTAAGCACTTTGCAAAGTCAAACTTAACATTATACTCATGCCCTAACTTGAGACTGTGAGAGTTAGCACTGGAGTTGTACAACTATATTTAAAATTTGCGTATTCTATTTATATTATTTTTATTTTATAAATATATTTAGTGTATTATATATTTATAAAAATTATTAATTAATTATATGTTATATAAATTTTGATGTATTCGTATATTAATATTATGTTTATTTATATAAATTTGGATACGTTTACATTTAAAAAATTGAAAATGAAAATTTTTTTGGCAGATTTATTAATAAATTAAACTTATAATATTTGCTATGAAAAGGAAAAAAAAAAAAAAAAAAGCTCGAGGGAAATTAATGTTGTTGATCCAAACTTTGAAGTGTGAAAATCCAACTAGAAAACAGTTTTTGTTTTAAATAAAAATATTCAAACTAATGAATAAAAAAAATTGAACCTTAAACCTCATACTATGATATCGGATTAAATAATATCTAGTAAAGATAATTGGTTTTCACTTTAGAAAAAGTTTCGAAGTTTAAACAAAAAAATTAAACAAAATATCAAATATAATTTGACACAAAATCTTAAAGACCAGCAACAGTCTTTTAATTTAGTGACTAAAAGTATAATAAAATTGGTACGTAAGCTTGACTTCGATTTAAGCATTCCTCCTCTTTCTCATTTTATCAAAACAGCTATGGTGTTCCTTAGCTTGTAACGACAACAGACTATGTCCTTCTTTGTAAAAAAAAAAATTGTTAAAGAACATGTAGAATCAATTTCATCAGGCTACGACTTAAAATATTTGTAATTTGTGTAATTTTTTTCTTTTTTTTTTTTGAAATTCTTTGGCACTAGTATTTAAAGTTTTAATACTGAAAAAAGAAATTTCGTTTAATTTCGAGGTTTATTATTTTTATTTTTTTTTAAAAAAGGTAAACCAAGGGGAGAAATAAACGTACATGAACAATAGCGAAAGAGGATCAAGAGACTCGTTTTAATGTTGGATATCAAAAGGCTTCTGATAAATGTAAAAAA
>JBBYHM010000027.1:6640823-6659449 GCA_038381775.1 Adansonia rubrostipa
AAATAGTACCGAATATTTGAATCCCATGTTCATAGAGTGTCTATCTTTAAGAACTTAAAAGTTTAAATTAGTCAGCTAAAAATGATACGTTTTTTAATAAATTATTTAATAAATTTAAAATTTAAATTTTAATATTTATAATTTTTTATGTTTATATTTAAGCTTTCTTTATATAAAAAAGCATAATTTATCTTCAAAAATAATATTTAACAATGTTTACGGTTTAAAACTAACAAATATCTTTGTTAAAAAAAAAAAAACTAAGATTTAGCAGCATATTCTATATTTATAAGACTCTTTTTTCTGTTCTAATGCAACTCTCTTTGTCTCTCTTAATTTGTAAATTAATATGTTGGTTTGGGCTATTTCGTTTTTCTTTTAAATGTAATATCATAAAGACGTAAGTAAAAAGATATAAATATTAAGATTTAAATTTTAAAAATATTAAATAATATATTTTAAAAATAATTATATAAATTAATTTAATTAAAATTTTATGTCATGATTTTTATATAAAAAAATAAATTTTGATTAATATATATTTTATTATTAAAATAAAAAAAATAAATAAGTGCAATACAAACTGTCTAATCTATTGCATCCATAGTCAATGGTCCAACGGTTTTTTGGCCCAAACCATTTGCAGTTTAAAACAGCTGAGCCACATGTTTTACGTAAATATTTTTAATTAGCAAAGGCAACTTTTATTTAATTAATTTATCTGAAAAATATATTATGTGCTTAATTTTTTTTAATTTATAATTTTTAAAAATTTATCAATAGTCTTATCTTAGCCGAGGGACGAAAAGTAATCTAACTGTCTAAATATGTTAACTCAGTGCATTTTTTTCCTTTTGTATATTTTTGGATTTATAAAATCAAAAGAAAGATAATATAAATTAATTAATTCCTGATGGCGATTCCTCACGCGGTGGTGGATCGAGGCGCGGTGATTCTTGCGGAGTTTAGCGCCGTGACCGGGAACACCGGGGCGGTGGCAGGAAGGATGCTCGAGAAACTTCCGGCGGAGGCCGATTCGGGACTTTGCTTCTCGCAACGCCTCTGCTTCCTCTATAAGGCTAACGATACCTTTTGGAAGTACGATTCTTTTGCTTTATTGTTTCTGAAATTTTACATTTTCGAGCTTTTTATGAGTTTAAATCTCAATGTCGACAATTGAAGTTTGTGACTTGAAATGTATGCTTCGTTTAATTTTCTCTTCGAATATCTAAATCTTGCTTTATTGTCAAATTACCCAGCCAATTTTCATTTAATTTAGCATTGATTTAAGAATAATGCGTTGGATTTAGGAAATTCAAGGATTTATCTGGTAGCAAATTCATCGGCATGGGCTGTTCATTTTTGTTGCTTAATTTAATCAATAGATAGGGGATCCTAGTAATCACATGAATTTAAGAAAATACGCTAGAGGTTTGACAAAATAGAAGTTAATTTTATGGACCTTTGAAGTTTTAGTTTTTTGAAGATTTTAGTCTCAGTTTGGTTGTCTACTCTTTTAAATTACTTGACTTATTCATATGCCCTCGCATGTATACATATTCCAACAAAATATGTCGGATTAGATATAGCAGCCGCAATGGTGACACTTTCCATTACTTATATCCCAACCGCTATTTTAGCAGCTTTGATACCTCCCGTTACCGATATTGCGATTGATATTTTACCATAATTGATCATGATAACGTTCATTATGTCTGCAACCGCAATAAATGCAATGCAACCAATCCTGCAACCGCTTTTTAAATCCCTGCATTTGACATAACTGACAGTTTCTATTTGAAGCTAAAATTGGGATATTTTTGAAGAATAAATTTGAGCAATCTATATTCCCTCAAAAATCGTCAAATTCCTCCTCTGATTGCTGTTGTTTGAGCACTTTTCTCTATCACAATGTAGATATAATTTGGTATGTTATTCTATTCTATTTGTCTTAGTTTTGTTTCGTAAAAGGTCTAAGCATTTCGGTATCATGATACAGTCGCTTTTATACCTTATACTTGTGAGCAGTTTCATTACTATGGATTACTGAACTGTTCTTGTCTAATTTTTAAATTGCTCTGTTACTTGTTTTTTTATTTTTTGGTTGAATTTAATCATGTAAAAAATGGATATTCATTTGTGTACAGTTTTCTCCTTGCTGGATTTGTTATTTTTTCTTTTTTTGTAAAATGTAAAAGAAACAGAAGATTATCTTTACAAATACTATTCATTATTGTGCCTCAATGCAGGCGGAATTCCATTTTCATACTTGGAGGATATTCACATGAGGTTCATGAAAAAATATGGCAGAGTGGCTCACTATGCTGCAGCATATGCAATGAATGATGAGTTATCATGGGTGCTGCATTGACAAATGGAGTTTTTCTCTAGAAATCCTAGCGCAGATACTCTCAACCGCGTTAGAGGTGAAGAGGGTGAGGCAAGTATCTTGCCTTGTCTGATGAATTTTCTCTATCAATTTTTTGTATCTTGTGCCTATCATGATGTGCTGATGGGTGCTTTGTTTAGATGGTTGCAAATTGCTTGCTCTTCGTTCAGGCTAAGTTAATTACCTTTGCATTTGACTGAGTACTTCCCCGGCAATAGTTTTCAGTGTGTAATGTCTTTCAAATTCAAATATCTAACCCTGGCAGAATGTGGAGGTTTTTCAGTCTTACAAACAATATACTAGTTTGATCACTAGTTTTAGCCAGTATTTAAGGGAAAACACCTGGGATCAGCATGTCTAGGGGGAAAAAAACATCTTTGTGGTTGTTATTGTCTATTGACATCATTATTGTTCATTGAACTGCAGCATATCAAGTGATTAAGGTGCCCTGAATTTGTTATTTGTATTTCATTTTTCAGATACTTACAGTTATGACGGAAAACATTGAGAAAATACTAGACAGAGGCGACAGGATTGAACTTCTTGATGACAAAACTGCAACAATGCAAGATGGTGCGTTCCACTTCAAGAAACTGTCTAAACACCTTCATTGAGCTCTTCGGAAGAAAAATGCCAAACTCTTATGAGTACTTTTAATTTCTTTGTATATAACTTATTTTATTTTATGGAAATATAAACAAATAGCCCATTTATTAATGGCTAAAATAATAAAAATAACTCCTAAACTTTACCACTTAATCGAGATAAGCACCTATGCTTTTATTACACCCAAATAATCTGTTAACCTTTAATTTACATCCAAATAAGTTCTTCAACTTTAATTTGTGCCCAAATAAGCCCTTAACCTTTAATACACACCCAACTAAACCCTTAACATAAATCAACCTTCTATTTGAAATAAGGGCATACTTGGGTACAATCAAAGAATGAGGGCTTATTTGGTACAATAAAAGTATAGGGACTTACTTAAGAAAAGTGAAATAGTTTAGGGGCTTTCTTAGTATTTTAGCCTTTATTAATCCTCTATCATCTATAATCTGGGAGCAAAAACATGAATGATGGCTGCCCATATCAAGGAAAGGAACCAATGGGGGAAAGCAATACAGAAATAGAATATAGTGAAAGGAAAAAAAAACCTAGTTGTTGTGCACTTGCAGAACAACGAACATTCTGAGCGAGAGAGAGAGAGAGAGAGAGAGAGAGAAATGGCTAGATTTAAGGATGCTTTCGAGATTTATTCTACCTAGGGCTTTTTTTTTCTGTCACTGAGCTTGAGCCATTGTGCTCAGTTGGGTTTAATCAAAGTGTTCAAGCTTCTGATTCTTCTAATTCGGTGTACTGTATACGAAGGCTGCTTATAAAGGATGACAGGACAATTTGAGGAAAACATCACATTGATATTTGATTATTGATGAAGAATTTTTTTTTGAGCAATGTCAATGGAGTTCTCACTGATTTTGTTCCCTTTTCTTAGACTACTTGTGTGAAAAACGTGTCAGACTGTACTGCTAGCTTGCCATTTCTTATCAGTTATCATCCTTGCATGTGAATAGAAATCATTTTAACATCTTAAATTAACTACGTGAATCATTTGACTTTGATGTTAGAGTTGTAAACTACTTACGTCTTAGATGCATATTCAGTTCAACATGGGAAACTTACACGTCTACATGTACAGGGCACTGTTGATGTGCTTGATTATTCTGTTACTTACATAATTATTGCTGCTTGCTGCGGAGGCATCACTCTACCTTCATGGAGATCCTGAGTGGCTGTCTGACTGGTTTAAATTTCTGCCGAGGTATGCATTTTATCTTCAAAATTATTTGTGCAAGTTTGTATCTTAGGAGGCTCCTTGGTTTCCCAATGGAGGTTTTGAGGTGTTTTTGGAAACATGGTCTATAGTGCTTGAGGTTCAAAGAAAGATCTGCATATTTCCTAGCTGTTTGCTGCACCTTACCTAAATATTTATCATGGAAGAATGAGTTGCCATTTTGTTGTTGTGGGCGGATCAACTCTTCTGTAAATGCATGGAATTTAGTAATTACTATTTATTTTTTGGGGTTTGATGAAAACTGCTTGTTGTAACATCATATTATTTTCTGCTTTTTCACATAATCATCTCTTCAATCATTATAGTTCCATTGTATTTATATTTTTCTTTTATCTTTGCTCCTCTCTCGCTCTCTGTCTGTTTTATTTAGTTCTTGGTTTTATTAAGACTCTCTCTCACTTATTTGCAGAACATGTGGTGCAGAGCTAATAAATTGGATCGAGTTCTACTCTGCTCCTTCTTTTTATGTTGCCGACTAGGTTTTAGGACTGTAGTAAAATATCTAATTTTTACAGGTAACATGTCATATGAACTACGTTGCTTCCACTCTTTTTTTTTTTTGAAGGATCTGAATCCGACGCATATCCAGATATGAGACGATGATATGACGTTTCAAGAATCCTTCAAAGAAAAAAACTTAAAAAAGTTGAACACATCTGTATTAGACACACACATATATATATATATTCGATATTCATACTTGATTTCGAGTGAGATAGCATACGAATGACATGAAGTGCTGACTTTCTAACAGTAGATGGTGCGATTACTCATGCTAGGCTAACCTTGATTACTGTTTCTTCTTGGCTAGAGATAGTGGCATGGGCCGTGTACTTGTCCCATTGTATGGCTTCCTATTCGGAGCCTAGTTTGAGGTGTGGGTAGGAAGTGGAGGGGTGGGAACACTGATGGGGCTGGGGTGTTCGAAAGTTACTAAACTCTTTTTATGAACGCATTTCAATTTGCAATAATGTTAGATTTCTTCCATCTATATTGTAAAAAAATATATATAAAAATTGAGGTCATTGCTTGCACACGTGGTATTAACTATCTATATATTAATTCATTCCTTCGATTCCAAGTTTATAACTCCAAAATCCCATACATTCACTAGCAGAAGTGAAACAGAAAAAAAAAAGTTGTTGAACACGAACATGACATGATCAAAGAATGGAGATTCCAGATTGAAACTTTAATCTTCGGACGCAAAAAGCAACTGAATTTAGACAATTACCTGCTGAGGGTGACACCGTTAAGTGATAAACGTGCCCACAGACCATGGCCCTTTCCCACGGGACCGCGCAAACTAGGAATGAGACAAATAAAAGTAGCATTAATTTTTACCGCCTCCAAAGATGTCCCAGTCCAAAAGCCTTGAACCAACTAAAACCAAAAAACAAAAAGCACATCAGTGGCTGGGTCCCACTTCCCTAATCCATCTTCATCGGTAAATTAGATCTGAGAATATTTGATATTCTTATAAAAATATGATATATATATATAATTAAAAAATATGATATAATATAACATAAATATATTTTTAAAATTTATTTAATATAAATTTTAAATATATTAAAATTAATATAAATATAAAAATTTTAAATTTAATTATAATATAATAAAATATATAAATATATAAATCATTAAACCTAAAAAAATTTCATTTTCCGCTTGTCTAACCGTATATGCTCCAAAACCAAACACTTGCAACCGATCAAGCATCTGTAAGTGGCATTTATGATGGGGCGGCCCAAAGACGACAACAGGAGCTGACATTGACAACCAATTTCTGTCAAAAATGCCAAACAACCAATTAGGTGATCTTAGGTATTTGGTGGATGCAATGTCAAATTACTAGTCCTTCCATCAGTTTAAAGCTGCAACAAAAATGATTCTTTGCAAGTCTTGCCCCGATGCCTGTTAAAACATCTTTTTAGCCTGGATCCTCTTCTGTCGGTATGTCCTTGACTCCCTTTTGAATCGATGAAAGTGTTATCCACAGCTCTGGTGGAAGAAACTTCTTTCTCCTCTTGCCTTTTCCTCCAATGGGAACCCTTGGTGGTCCATTTCTATCAGCTCTTGCTGCTACCAGGAAGAAGGATCAACTATTCTTCCCTTCATCCACTGCTTCATTTTCTTTTGCAAAAACCCATTTAAGAACATCGAGAAAGGCTCATTATGAAATCAATAGTAGCAAGTTTGGTAACTTCCTCGACCTAAAACCAGAGTCGACACCCGAGTGCTTAAGTTTTGATCTTCCTTGGTTTAATCCTTCGGATCGGGAAAGCTTTGATGTGATCATTATTGGCACCGGCCCTGGTGGTCTACGACTTGCGGAGCAAGTGTCTCGGAATGGAATCAAGGTATGCTGCGTTGATCCTTCACCACTTTCTGTTTGGCCTAACAATTATGGAGTCTGGGTCGATGAATTTGAGAGCTTAGGACTTGTTGATTGTCTAGACAAGATATGGCCTATGACTTGTGTCTATATTGATGATCACAAGACCAAGTATTTAGACCGGCCTTACGGAAGGGTCTCTAGGAAGAAACTCAAGACAAAGTTATTGGAGAATTGTGTCTCGAATTTAGTTAAATTCCATAAAGCCAAGGCTTGGCAAGTGAAACACGAGGAGTTTGAGTCTGTCATTGAGTGTGATGATGGCAGTGAGCTTAAGGCAAGCTTAATCGTCGATGCTAGCGGTTTCGCTAGCAGTTTCATAGAGTATGATAAACCTAGGAACTTTGGATATCAGATTGCTCATGGTATTTTGGCAGAGGTTGATAATCATCCTTTTGACTTGGATAAGATGGTTCTCATGGATTGGAGAGATTCCCATTTAGGAAATGAACCTTATTTACGAGTTAACAATTCGAAATTGCCGACTTTTCTATATGCAATGCCGTTCGCTTCGAGCTTAATATTTTTGGAAGAGACTTCTCTGGTTAGTCGGCCGGTGCTGTCGTATATGGAGATCAAGAGAAGGATGGTGGCAAGGCTAAGGCATCTAGGAATTGGAGTTAAGAGAGTGATAGAAGATGAAAAGTGTTTGATCCCAATGGGTGGCCCTCTCCCTAGAATCCCTCAAAATGTAATGGCAATAGGTGGGATATCTGGGGTAGTCCATCCTTCAACAGGGTACATGGTGGCTCGGACGATGGCTTTAGCTCCTTTAGTGGCTGAATCCATGGCGGAATGTCTTGGTTCAACAAGGATGATACGAGGAAGACCACTTTACCATAAAGTATGGAACTCATTGTGGCCAACTGAGAGGAGACTTAGCAGAGAATTTTGCCGTTTCGGGATGGAAACTCTGCTGAAGCTCGACTTGATTGGAACTAGGAATTTCTTTCAGGCTTTCTTTGATCTTGAACCTCATTATTGGCATGGATTTCTGTCCTCAAGGTTGTCTCTCCAAGAACTTGCTTGTTTTAGCTTGTCTTTGTTTGGACATGCCTCGAATTCTTCCAGGTTTGACATTGTTTTAAAATGCCCTGTCCCTCTGGTTAGAATGTTGGGAAATCTAGCTCTCGAAACCATTGATGGATGATTAAAGGATGATCGCAGCTTTCTTTTTCTTTTTCCTTGCTTTCTTTCTTCTGTGGGAACAAATGTAGTAATCTCATCCGAAATTCCTGAAAAAAGCAGCATCAGAATTTGATCCTATCAAATGAGTACATTTCTTTTTACGATTATCCAATCACAATTACAAATTACGTGAAGTAAATTCACGGATAAAATATTTATTAGAAAAAAAACCTTTGAAGCAAATTTAGTTGTTCAAGAATAAATCGTTTGGATCCCAAAAACGTTCTCTTTTTTTTTTTTTAATTTTATTTTTAAACTGAATTAGAGTATTTCTTTATTTAAAAAAATTTCAGAGATTATAATTTTGCCTTTAATTTTCTTCAAATTGATGAACAGTAAAATGGTGTATATTGAACTCGTCAAGGTCAGAATTAGTTCAAAAGCTCATAATTACTCAAAATAATACATATTTATTATTTTATAATTAAATTTTAAATAAATGTTTTAATCAATAAACAGTATTTGAGTCAGGTCGAGCTAATTCAAATTAGAAAAAATTCTATCTAAGTTCGATCAAAAGTGGATCAAGTCTATCAAGCCAGACGAATAGTTTAACCCTTGGACATGTTTAATCCAAAATAATTAATTAACAAAATACTTAAACAACATTTTAAACTTGTTTTTTAAAATATATAAATATATTACTTTTATATTTATATGTATTACGTAATTTATATCATATAAAAATAAATATATAATATTATAGAATAAATAATAAAAAAGTACTTTAAATTATCTCTATTTTAAAATTTAATAAAAATTAAACTTTAAATATTAAATAAAAATAATATATAGTTTATTTTAAAAAAAATTTAGTATGAATGAGTTTTAACTATTTATTTGTGAATATAAATAGATTTGGAAAAAATTTAAGATCCAACTAAATGAATAATCAATGGCGGAGGGTTTGGAAACCCTCTTATACGCATATTAATGTATTAAAAATAATTAAACTGATGTTTAAAATAAAATTTATGTTTATTTAGTTTTTTATTTTTATTTGTAATTTAATTTTATATATTATAATTTAGAAACAAATATAATTATTAGTTTCTTGGCTCTCAAGAAATTTTTAGAATTTTTTTTATGCTTTTAATGGCCTATCAAATAAATGTAGTATATATTTATATTTTGATTGTTAGTTGAACTAAATATATTAATGTAAAAAATTTTTAGATTTCCTTTTTTCTATATTTGGTCTCTAAAGTAGTCACTACTGTAATGATAGGCATATCGATATCGTTTTTATTTGGTACATATATGTATCAATATCGATATATTTTAATATATCGTTTCGAGTTTATTGATATTTTTTAAATATTTTTCATATATAAATTGATAGCTTATTTTCAAATTACTTAACAAGATATATATTTTATACATACACAAATATATCTCTATTATATAAATATATATAGGTAAATATGTTTATATGAAATATAAATTTTAAAATTATAAATGATATTCAAAATTTTAAATATCAAATTAATAAAATATAAAAATATTTTTAAAATATAATAAATTATTATTAATTAAGATCAATAGTCAAATTTAATAAATATATTTTATTTTTAAATGTAATTACGAAAAAAAATAAAAATATCAAGATAGAAAAACATTAAAAATTAATGTAAAAAATAAAATAAGTAAAAAAAATTTTAAATTAAAAATTTTATACCAACTGATATGTGTTAATACATACCGATATTAATCTAGACAAATATCAAAATAATACACTCTTGATATTTAATTCGTTTTTCTTTAAAATTGATACATACTAATCAATATGATCGATATTTATATACACAATTAGTTCTCCAAAAATTTTTTGCTAACTTTGTCTTTGCAAATTGAATCCGATAAAATTTAAACATATATATATATAATCCGAGCATCATAATTAAATTTAATTTAAACTATATTATTTATAAATATATTTATATAATAATAACATACGAAATAACTAAAATTTTCATTAATTTATAAATTTATATTATATTTTTATTTTATTATATTCGTAATTATATCGTATCGAAAGAGGCTTGTCAGATATTCAACTTCACGGAAGCGAAGAAAGGAATCTACCACGAAACTTTCTGACACAGGAAACTTAGCAAACAAGAGATTACTATCCTTTCCACCCAATCATCAATCGCCACGTCACTCTCTATTCAATCCCTTGTTGTACAAATCTCACACCTGGTCCGGGACTATAGAGTCGGCCACGTCACCACGTGTCAGCTTCTCGGCAACAAGCCACCCGTCGTCGACGTCATCAATCTCTCTCAACGGTGGTGCTCTTCCCCACCCTCTTGGTTAAAACTTAAAAGGCCCATTTTCTTTTCATTTTCTCCTCCCGTCCCTTAAAAAGAGACTTTCTCTCTCTAATTTTTTTTATCCTTTTCTTTGTTTGTTTGCTTTATTTTTCTCTATTTAAGTACTCTCCTTTGCCTTTAAGTTAGTGTTGTATTTATTGGCTTTTGCCTTTCTTCAAAAACCCTTGCGGAGAAATAAACACCCATCTTTTTATTTTGTTTTTGACTTCTTATCTTGCAGATCTCAGCTTGGTTTCCAAAGCTTCTCTCTTTCTTTAGAGAGGTGAGTTTTTCTTTTTCTTTTTTACTCTTTGCTGGTATCAATGTTTAGGATTTTTTTTTTTTTAAAGATTATGATTAAGTTTTTCTCCTTTTCAATTTCGGTTTTGGTTTCTGGGTCTTTTTTTGTTAGGGATTGGTTCTTTTGGGTTTTGCGATTTTCTTGATTTTTGCGTTTTGGAGTGTTTTTTTTTTTTTTGTTTTACCCTTTTATTTGCTTTGTTGATTGCTAAGAAATGGTAGGAAAACAAAAAACGAGAAAAATTTTCAAAGTAATTTAATCGTAGAGAATGTTTTGATTTTCATTCGGGAAGTCAAGTTAGTTAATTGGGTCCATTTTACTGAGCCATTTTTCTTTATCCTTTAATTATAGATGATAATAGAGGGTTTTTGGGTCCATAAGATCATTTGTTAGGAGCTTCCTACCTTTTCTTGGAAATCAAACAAGGTTTTGGTAGATAAAGTTTTCATTTTTTTGGTTGATTTTTTTCTTGGAAATTTGGATGGTTGTTGATTGCAGCTTGGGCTAGTGAAGGTGAAATTTTGGGGAATTTTTTCTGGGTATAAAAATTCGAGTACTTTGACGGTTTTATTGTTTAAAGTCCGAGGTCTGGGTCTCATGAGAATTGTCAGGGGAATGCAGAGATTGTTTCGTGAGGAGGTGAACGTGCTGGGCTGGAAGAAATCCTTCAGCAAAGGGATTGGCATTACTGCGCCCAAGGCAAGAACTCGTGACAAAACTGTGAGTAGGGTTCTGGGTCTCTAAGTTTTAGGGGGTTTTGGTTTTGGAAGGAAGAATTAGGGCTAGGGCTTCTCATTGAGAATAATTGTCATCGAAAGCAATGACTCGCATCTTGGTTCAACGAGGTTCCACTGGTAGCTCTTCTTCAAATTCAAGCCGTTCTTCTTCCTTGCCCGGGCCATCGTCTTCTCAGGCAGAGCCTCAAGTTTCTACCCTTCAAGTTCCATCAGCTGCGAAAGATGAAGAAGTTAGTGAGGAAGTGCAGGAACAAATTGCTTCGGATGAACTTTTAGAGTGTTACAGGAGTAGTGAAAATAAGGTTGTGCAAAGTGATGATCCTTTGCTGGAAAACTTGCATAATGATGAGAATGAAACTTCAAGTGATGCACTTGCTGAGGCTGAGAAAGTGAGCATTCTTGATGCCTCTGGTCCGTGTGACATGATGAATGATTTGGGTGGGTTGAGGATTTCAGAAAAAGTTGGGGCTGAAATTGAAGGTTCAAATAATGATCCCTTAGCATTTGGCAGTCGAAGTCCACATCCACCTCCACCTCCTGTTCCACCACCTAAACCTTCAGCGGTTAATTCAAATTCAAGAAGACTTGCCTCAGGAAGTTCAAATGCTATTCGTGCTGGATCATCTTGGAGAGCTGTTGCCTGGCCCACTGTTTCAACAAGGACATCACCATCTGGGTCACGGCCTTCTTCTCCTAGATCTCATGGTGAGAGTGAAGGTTACAATAGTGCTGATGAGCAGAATCCATGCTTTGCATCCTCTTACGATGACGCTGTAAGTTTTTTATTCTAAATAATCAAATCCTTGCTATGTTTTGTATAGTAATTCACTAAAAATCACCTAGCATGGAAATTGTCATATCATTGGCATGAAAAATCTAATATCATTATGTGCTATTGTACCATTCGACTATATCTGTATTTTGGACCTTGATTGACTTTAATTGGTTGTCTCCTACTTGAGTTTTGTATATAATAATTCACTAGCATCTGCAATTACAGGAATAACTGAACTTTTCTATTTTGTTGGTGGGGCACATTTTTATTTATTTGTATCCAAAGATTTTATCTTGAACCTATAAATTGTGATGTTTTCTTATGTTGAATGGAATGTTGTGCACATTTGATGTCCTTTTTGAAGAAATGTGACCTGAAGTTAATGCTTAGTTTTGTGGTTTCATTTGCGACATCATATTCACTTTTGAAACCGGTTTGTTGCATCTGTTCAAGGAAAGGGAACGTCAATTTGAGATTGATATTAGACGAGCAAAAGGTTTAGAAGTCAAACGGATGCTAGAAGATGGGAACTGCCTCTTCCGTGCTGTCGCTGATCAAGTGTATGGGGACTCTGAAGCTTATGATTTGACTCGACAAATGTGCATTGATTATATGGTATGTATATCTCATACTTGGATCTTGATTTTGAAATTATGCGCCATAAAATACTATTGCCATTATTATAGGTGCTAGATGGTCACCTCTATGACATGCCAATTACAAATTTAACGTAATGGTTTAGTGAAAATTCTCTTAGAAGCAGAAAACCATGAATTATTAGGAGAAAGGAGATGCTTTAACTTAGTAATTGTTGTTTCTTTTTGGTTGGCTACGTGTTGTTCTTGGTTTGGTTAACTGCATGGTAAGTGGATTTTGGCTTTATATTTCCTGAGTACAGGAGATGATTAGAAAATCTAAGTAAGAATAGGTTTCTTTAATCAGGCATGCCAAAATATAGCGCTGCATATGCCTTAGCTGTCTTTGTCTGATAAGCGAGACCAAATCTTAGGTTTTTAGGTGAACGAAAGTAGCTGGTTTCATCAACATTCAGGTAAGTTGAGATGTCTTTGGCATATATTTGCCTCTTCCAAGTGCTAGTTAGTGCTCTTCTGGTCTGTATTAAGCTTGTTAATTGAATCTTCTGTAACATGTAGTAATGGTCCTCATTGATTGTCTTCTTGTTGCTTGAGTATGTGGTTGTCCACTTTAGTAATTTCATGTTGATGCCTCAAATATGAACTCGGATCTAGGGATAATTGTAGATTGGCATATTGTATTGCACTTGTTGTCTGTTATAAGTTTGACCTAGATTAAATATTTGGATGTGATTAAACGTATGCATGCTCTGTTTTCGTCATCTCCTTTAATGGTATAGAACGGTTTCGAATCACTGCAACATTTTCTATTTGTTTTAAAGTATACATAATTCCTGGATTTCTTGATTATCTTTCTTTTTTAATATTTCGGGGTCTTCAATGACATTAGTGTAAAGGTGCCTGAATGACATGATTTGGAATATTTTTTGCGTAGATGCTTATCTTTAATCATTCATCCAGGAGCGAGAAAGGGATCACTTTTCTCAGTTTATAACAGAAGGTTTTACATCGTACTGTAAGAGGAAAAGAAGAGATAAGGTATGCAGAGGCATCGTAATTGATTGTACTTTCTTAATGTTCTTACATGAACCTTACTTTTACCATCATATTTGTTACCGAGCATATCATTATTTGTTTTTCAATTTCGCATGAGGTTCATGGGTCATCTTTTATTTTGTTGATAAATATGATCAGAGGATATTCCTTTTTCCATTTAGTTTTGCACCTTTTTTTCTTCCATAGCCAGGATCGAAGAACTCTATTTAATCAATTAAAAAATATTAACTGAGTCACTTAACCTTCTAGATGATGCATTTCTCCGCCCAAATTAATTTCTTGGTTCTCCGATCACCATTTTGTTTACTAATACATTTCGTCATCTATTCTGTTATCCTTTTACCTGATAGGTACATTGTCTTGTTAAATGCTTTGAAAGCTTCTGTTTTTCTTTTTTCTTGAATGCAGGTCTATGGGAACAATGTGGAGATTCAAGCTTTATCGGAAATGTACAACAGACCAATTCATATCTATTCCTACAGCATAGGTGATACTTGATTTATGGTTCTGATATCGATTTACTTAGTTTCATCTTCTACCGTCTTCTTACCTTGCACCAACGAAAATTTTATTTGCTACAGAACCTATCAACATATTTCATGGAAGCTATAATACTGACACACCTCCCGTAAGGTTGAGCTACCATCATGGGAATCATTACAACTCTCTTGTTGACCCACGTCGTTTGACGGTTGGTGCTGGGCTTGGATTTAGCTGTCTTCGAGGGGTGTGTCTTCTACGTTTCTTTCTCATGTGTTCCTTTTCTACTTTCTTGGTTAGGACATGCTTATTGCTTTTGGTCAAGCTCGTGCTATGAATCTGAAATTTTATGCAAGGCTTTGATGGCTTGATATTTTCAACTTGAATATTGAGTTTAAATGAGTTGCAATATCAAACAGGATTTCCTTTGCTGACTGTGTTCTCGGCTGTGTAGGCAAATGTGGACAAGGATCAAGTCAAGGCGGCTATTAAATCTCAACAAGACCAGCAGATTGATAATGCAAGTATTTTGATTGTTCGAAACTAATTTTTTATTTTGTATTTAGGATGAAATTGTTACTAACAGAATCTCTCTTTTATATCATATCCCAACAGGCACTACTGGCTGAAGGGCGATTTTACTCCGATCTTGAACTTACTGAGAAGGAAATTGAGCGAATGGTTATGGAAGCATCGCGAGCTGAGTACCTTGCCAACGACAAGTTTAAGCCACAGGTGGGCCGTAAAGAATCATCTACTTCTTCTAGTGCTGAACCATCGTCATCCGGAGCTAGTGAGTATATCCTTATAGATTTCAAAACATAATATTGGTGTTTATGATAGTATGCCATGAATATGAACATACTTTCTGTATGTATTATTTGCGGACAGGACCATCAGGCAGTGAAACCAAACTTGAGCTCTCGAAAGAGCTAGGTTTGCAGGACAATGTTCTCAGCGGTGGCATGCAATTACTGTTGTCGATGGGATTCAGTTACCTGCAGGCATTTGAAGCTTATAGCATATTCGGGGATGACATAGATTCCATGGTCTGTTATCTCATCGAAACCGGCAATTGCAGCCGAAGCAAAGGCAAGGCAACTGATTTAATCATAGACTAGTGCCAAAAAAAAAAAATAGTAGCAGGCAGTGTAGAGCGCCATATAATTTCATGTAATATTGGCTTGGCCTCTTGCTCCCTCCACTGCCAATGTTTGTAGCCTTTCCAAAAATGAAACATTTCCCATTTACTGAAAACACGATCAGACGGTTAGATGTGTTTGATCTTAAATTCCAATAAAATGAATTAGCGTAGGGTCTAATATCGTCTTTTGATTTTATGGTCTTGTATATTAATCTATTTATATATATTAATATGATAATAAAAGAACTTCCTAGTTTGATCCAAGTAGAAATTGAGTTGGCAGCTTCCACTGTGATGAAGGCAAATAATGGTGAGTTTAACTCTATTTATGTAAACCTTTAGAGGCATACAGAGTTTGAACTTCAATATATACAACTTTGCTTTGACCTTAGGCTATGGATGGAGTTGAATCCAATTGGTTCACCTGCTCCTGTATGCCAATCTGCATTAGTCATTTCTTCTTCTGTTTCTATCTGTGGCCAAAGCAGAATTTGTGGAACTCGCACTGCATTTCCCAGAAACTTTGAATATTGTAATTCTTTTTAATCTCGGCAAAGGTTGTTGAATCCTTAGACAACTCGTCGTAAGTGTTGTTTTCCTTAATATAGAGAAACAAATAGAAGGAAGTAAGCACACACCTGCGTCTGAAGCAACTAAAGCATCATAGGACGCTTCATTAAAACCCATTTTGTCTGCACCTCAAAATCTTCATGGACAGACTTTGGCTTCCTCTTCATCATATTTACAGCCTTTTCTTTCTCCTTTGGCTTTGATCGATATCTCTTCAGGTTCAGGGTGAATGCGAGAGTTTCTTGGTTTTGGTTTTTAAAGAAGAAGATGAAATTCGAACTCGGATTTTACTGGTTCACTAGCATGAATTAATGGAATGAAATTCTGAATTTAGGGTAGGGTCTTATCCTTTTAACTAACGCTTTCAACTTCATGGATTATTCTTTAAAAAAGAAAAAAAAATGTGAAACGAACTGAGCCTTGGAATCGAAATTTCGACTAAGGTATGAAATTGATGTCCATAAATGTAATAGAGTGATGCAATAAAGTTAGTGACCCAACCCAATTCTGATTATAAAATGAAGAAATCTAAACCTAAAGACAAAGACAAAAATAGGAAGGCCCAAAATTAAATTTGTAAAGACCAAAGTTGCAGTTCAGTTGCTTACCCAGTACCAAGTCCAAGTGATCCCTCAAAGAACAAAACTGAAATTCAGAAAATAATTCATTTCCATTGCCTTACTGTGTCTTTGTTTTCTGCTAAAAAATAAAGTGGAAATGGCGGCCACTTCAAGGTTGGGAAGAAGCGTTCTGAAAGACTACGTCTCAAGCAGCCCATGCATTAAGAATTCAAGCCAACTCTTCTTCTTTAGAGGCTTCGCTTCTACCCTCTTTGTTAAAGGTATATTATATTCATATTTCAAGATAAGCAACACTTTTTTATCAATTTGCTGTTGCCCACCATTGCACTTATACACTCTATTGCCCGCCAATACATTACAGTTATGTTTGATTTGAGAACTATCACCAAACAACCGTGTTCTTTTCTTTTTTTTTTTTTGGGCACGCAGAAATCGCAAAGTATTTTTTATTATTTTTTAATTTCTGGTAAAGAGTGATTAGTTTTATCTGTTGTAATTGGGAAAATAGAGGACGGTTAAATGAAGTAATGATTCAACTTGCTTGCTTTTGCTTCATTAAACCTGCAGTTTTGATCGGGTATTAGTGAAGGCAACTTTTTCAAATCCGAAATTCTTGGGTCAGTAATCCTAATCTGTGAGGGTTATATGAATGATTCGTGGGTTTAATGGCTATTGAATCTCTTATTGCTTCATTGAATCGATGATTTTCTTAGTTATGGGTAATCTTCTCAGACGCCGTTTTCAATTTCGTTTAACTTCGGTTCACGAAGTCTTTACTTAGACAACCGTTGATTTTTCTTAGTTAAGCTTTACAATTTTCATTGAAAGCTGTTTTCTCTGAACATGGTGCCTCTTCCTGGTTCCTTTTTTTCTTATTACAGGCATTTCTTTCTCCACCACGGATGATGGATTAGCTAATTCATTCTCCCAATTTGGCCAAGTAATTGAAGGTCGGTTTGCTCTTTTTTTTTTCTTTTGCTTTTTTTTTTTTAATATATTCATTATCATTTATTTACCCTCTTTTTTTTTTTTTTTTTTTTTGGTTTCAGCTAAGGTAGTAATGGATAAAGTTAGGAACAGATCAAAAGGTTATGGCTATGTGACATTTGCTGAAGAAGTGGAAGCTAGAAAAGCCCTTGCACTCATGAATGGGCAGGTAATGTTGCATTATAATTTCTTCCGCACATCAATATCATCTGCCCATGCTCTCCATCTTTGCCGAAGGTGAGGTTTGCATGAAGATCAAGGAACCTTCTATCACCTCGAGTGTTGACTAACACGGGTTATTGTTGTTGCAAATGTGATAAATGTTACTGTGGTTAATTGTTGTAATTATTGACTGAATATTGGGGGTGCAAAGAACTGAAATCGCAAAATAATGTTACGTTACTGACTGCTATTTAAATCTTCCTGCCTTTGATGTGGAGGCTGTATACGTTGCTGCTAATTTGTTGCTTTGTTTCCAATTGTGAAAACTCGAATTTGATAAATTATAATTGCTTGCAGTTGCTAGATGGACGTGTCATCTTTGTTGACGAGGCCCGTTCACTCCCCAGGACCGGTAGTCGAGCCGCTAATGTGTGATTCGTATATGTTATTCGTTTCATGAACTTACTATGAAGTTGAAGGCTATGGAAATCAAATCACATTCAAAGTTGGTTGTTGTTACTTGTTTGAAAGCAGGTTTTGTAGAATGAAATGGCATAATATAGTATTTTGTTCCAGGTCTGTCAAAAGAGGTTGAAAAGTTATATTGTTATTAAAGAGAAATTATATGCTCAAGTGACCTAGAATTTGGATATTTGATGGTCTTGCAGACAATTGAGGTTTTTCATGGGGTCAATGATGTGTTATTACGTGGTGTGATCTATTTCCAACCATTCATTACCACTTCTTTTTAGAAGAACATTTCAAGAAAGATACTTGCATGCAGTTATGTGGAAGTCTAGGAAATGTTTTATGAGTAGCTGCTGCCCGACTGACCGGGAGTGTAGTCGAGGAGTCGAGCTCAACCGATAAAAAACTCAAAAACTCAAATTTAACTTGAAACTTGTTGCTGTAAGTTTGGTTCAAGCTTTTGATTAAATATAATTTTTAAATCTCGATTTTCATCCGAAATAAAAATTGAATTATTTAACCCTTTTAATGAAATTTATTTAGTAACAGTCAAATTCTATTTTTATGTATAATTTCAAACTCAATTATTTAAAAACTTAATTTTGACCTCAATTAGATTTATTT
>JBBYHM010000027.1:6659549-6673996 GCA_038381775.1 Adansonia rubrostipa
GCCTTGCACTCCTACTCTTGATTCCAATGTTCTGAAAAAGCTGCATAACCCAGGTTAATAGCAGGGATCGAGTCTAAGAAAATATACATGGCATGACGGTTGATTATCTATTCCATCCGACATTTCTCCTCAGAACCTGAGAAATCCTCTAATGATGAGGAAACGCCACTTCGGTATTGATGAAATGTAGGTGACCATCTAACAATCTTATAAAGTTACCAAAGCCTCGTTCAAGGGACCCTTGGTCTCAAACTCAAAGACTCAAAACCTGTTAATTCCACCCTTATCTTCCACACATAAATTTGAGGCTCCTAATTTAGCATAGCATCTAATGTTCTAAACTTAAAACCTCTTAGGCTTTTGCATTCATTTCTAGCACATGCCAATATAATTTGATTTGTTCCCCCCATCTGTTGCTATGTAATATGTATGCATAAAGGACGCAATTGTATAAGCCAAGCACTTAATCCAACCCCATAGGAACTATAAGATCCCCACAAAGACTCCTTCAGAATCCAGGGGTGACAGGCCAACAATAGAGTGCTGTTCACATGCCATCATCAAAGCCGAACCTCAATCATCATCAAAAGCAGGATAAACAAGTTTCTTCAACCTGCAGATATTTTTGCACCATTTATAACCACATGTGCAGAACCCCTGCATAATTATTCTATGAAATATTACTGTCAACTAACAATAGAACAGAGTATCGCACAGATCTGATCAAAATTTCCTTGATTGATCTCATTTTTTTGGAAAAGCAAATTATACCATCTATTTTGGAGCAACATTTAAAATGATCCCTCGTGATACTAAAACTAACCAAAAACGTTAGTGACAACAACTTGGAAACCTCATGGAGATTTCAATTTGAGCTAACATCAGAAGACCATTCGTACATTGCATTTGCATATAATGCTACTTCAGCAATCAAGCTGTTTTCACCTTTCGAGAAGGGGGACGGCGAAGTAAACTGATTAGATCATCAAGACCCTGCAGATAAGCATTGTCATTACATTAGCATTTCTTTTTTTAGAAAAAAAAGTCTTTTTTTTCCCCTTTTTGGTTCTAAACGCAGCAAGTAAAAGAAGGGTGAATAGGGAGCATTCACATAAACGTTGAAGATTTTCTTAGTGGTGATAAGAGTGTACCCTAGTTGTGATGACAAGAAAACTGAATAGAACTATCAAATACGATCCCAACACGAGAAGTAACAAGAAGTCAAATGTTACACTAGCAACCTGTGACAACACGTTTAAACCGGTCATTATCTGCAGTAGTAAAAAATGAGTGAAGATAAAAAGAAACAACTCACTGTCTATATCTCCTCCCCCCCCCCCCCAAAAAAAAAAAAGATAAGAGTTAAATCAACAATTAGAAAGAGATAGCACAACTAAGCAAAAATGAATATTCACCAATTGTAAGTTAACTATAGCAAATACCTGATATATGTTAAGCCTAGCGCTAGTTGAATCATAGAAAGTAAATATCCCTTCAAGAATCTCATGTTGCACATTCACTTCGTCAACATGATCAGCTAATTCCTGCCATTGAGCGAAACAAATAGCACTCAGAATTGAAAGTACCGGAAAGCACAATGCAAGTCATTCTGGTGTTTTCACCATGTACCATAAATCCCTATCCAAAAGCTTGTTCAGTTACATTTACCATTGAAGATACATGGAAGTTCATCCAATTGGTGGAAGAGAGTAAAAGTTTAAACTGATGCATTGCATGCAACCTAGATTGAAATACAAATACTTCTTTACTTTTGCTTTTGATCAATGGTACATGCAATTTTTCTTCATAAAACAAAGGGTTCTATAATCAGATTGTCAATTGGAAAAGCACTCATCAAAACATTTGTAAATCTCTGTATCTTAAATATCATATATTTGTTTTTCCTTCATATTGATTTTTTTAACCTAAATTCAACTCTTAAGGAAAATCAATGCAATTCTTAAGAGTGTAAATCATAATCTTAAAGAAGGAAACATGAAACATAGAGGAGAAGGTCAAGAAAAGGATTAGAAGACGAACCTTTTTCAATGCCATGACAAAAGGGTCATTCTTTGAAAGAAATGGAGCTACTCGAGGTGTTCGTGATAAAAGATCCAGCCAAGATCGTATATAAGCAGGATTGACAGCCAAACTACTCTCATCTGCAAAAATTTGGACATTTTTTCCCTGGTGGCCATAGATATGCCTCTGCAAAAAGAGATGAAAAGACAATTTTAGACAATAAGTACATGTTCATGCCAAGCAAATGATTAAACCTTAAATGTCTTCGCACACAAATTAACAACTATCTATATACTCTTACTATAAATGTGAAATAACAAAAACAACAGCCACCAACACATAGCCTTTTCTGATTAGATGGTCGGTTTACGTAGGCTCTATATAGAATAAGAACAGTAAAAGCATGGTTCTTTTTCATACTTTTCACACATGTTTTCTTTGGTCTTCCCCTTCCTCTTCAGACATGAGCATCCCCCAATACCATCATCTTACAAGAGCATATTTGGGCCTTTGCCTCCAATGTCCAAAAGACTAAATCATGACAATAATCAACATACACAGAATTCTGTAATTTTCCTCCAGAAAGAATTGTTATTAATTTATCCTATGTGTTAATATAACTTGCAGATCGTTTGATCTTACCACAAGACTTTCAGCAACTAACTTCACACCTCTAATAATTGCAGTTTCATTCACAAATTGTCTGCAAAAGAATCATATGCTCTCAGCATCTAGTCTCAAACAGACAGACACACATTGTCCGACAACTGGATTAATAAGGGTTTAAGTTTGAAAATATCACCTGCTATCAAACAGGCCTCCACTGCCTTCCAGGAGTTCTGGCGCAACAGAGAGTTCAGAAAGAGTGGCAGCAGTGACTCTCAGCCTTGAGAACTGTTCGTGCTCCCAAGCTACCTACAGCAGTTCAATCACTTTATTACCTGATCTAAACAGCAGAAATGCAAGCACACAGAGAGCATTCTTACATCTATCCACAGAATTGTTCTCATAGATAGATCTAGTTCAACTTCATGTGTGATGTCATATTGTAAAGTCAGATGTTACCAGAAATGGCAAAAAGTTCAGATTTTACGAATTTATTTCAAGTAAGTCAACAATAGTCCAGAAAACATGTTCTGCCCACGATAGGCCACAGGATCATAAAGGACAAAGAGTTTACTACTGCATGTGGAAACCGCAAAAATAAATTCATTCACAGATATATCAACTTAAAATTTCATAGGCTCCTCATAGATGAAATTGATTATAAAAATATATTAATCAAAACATCAAAAACAAGTTCTTAATTTTACAAAATGATAACAGAAGAGGACTCAAACATTGAAACATACATATATCTACTTACTCGAGGATTGGAGATGTTTATTTTCTTGTGCTTTAGGCCAACTTTGAGGTCCAACTCCTCTGCTACATTAGAGAAACCCTTCAATAAACACTACATATCAGATTGTGAACAATGAAAAGAAAAATTCAATATCATATAATGCCTTCAAACTTGTTCTTCTAGATGTTACCAGCTTACCTCAAAAATTTGCTTGATGTAGGCATTCTCTGGAGGCTTGGACACGTGAAGCCACAATTCATTATCCCAAGAACCAATACTATTTAAGCAAATAGCATAGTCGATACTCTCACGTAATCGTTGATCAAAACTCCGAAGCCACTGCAAAGAATATTATACTTATATGATCACAGTGACCAAAGTTGACGGCAAAAGTAACTAATCAGAAAGATATACAAGCCTTTGTGAAAGATGATAAAAAATTCCATTCACCAACGAAAACTAATCACCTTCTGAGTTCCATTGTAGTTATATGGTCCACCAGATGTCAGGCCAAAAAGTAAATTGTACCTTCCTCTTGTCTTAGGATTTGAGTAGAGAAGAGAGAATAACCTAGCTATTTCAAGAAGAGCCACAACGCCACTTCCATTGCTGTCACTTCCCACTGATAATGCCTACATGTATAAAAAGTTTCTCAGAACTTCATTTGGATCATTGAAGCTGATTTTCTTTACTGAAATTTAATAAAATACATACAGGAACAGCCCCAAATGTATCATAATATGCCACAATAGCAATGGTTGGAAGTTGATTTGCATCCCCATCAGCTTTCAATCCAGACAACCACCCCTGTTATCACAGAGCAGAATAACCAGAGTCTAAACTTCTTGTACCAAACACCAACAATAGCATATTCAAGATTCCCCAGATTATACATGCAGTGAGCAAAAACTAGCTCAAGAAAAATTAAACATACTAATATCTGACGTCAAAACATCTTCCCAAACAAAAACATAATATGAAGATGAGGCGTGCGACACATGAAAATGAAGACATGTAACTTTCAAGGAGCGCTCATATATTTTGTTTATTCCCAGGTCAGAAGGCAATAGGTTCTTTCTTTTACATCACCAATACTATCTTATCTTGGTCAGTGTTGTTAAGGGAACAAGACACACTCTAGGTGCTAAAACCCTTATACTGCCTAAGATGCAAGGCACCAAAAAGCAGTCGCCTGAGTGATGTAAGGTGCACTATGCATGTGTTTTTCTATGTGTCTATCTATATATATATATAATAAATTTAAGATATGTAATTATGATAATAAACTCTAAAGAGTGGTCCAGTTTATCATACAAAACATGCAAATTTTTCCTTCTTTTTTTTTTTTTTTTTGTGGGCCTACATGCATGATTTCTTTATGGTCCCACATCAGTTGTTGAATACTCAAAACATTGAGAAGTAGAAAGTTTGATATTATGCCCTTTCATACAAGTAAACGTACAGTTAATGAAAAACGTAAAAATAAAGGAAACTAAAGAGAACTTAAATCAGGCAGGGATTTTACCACCTATTGCCTTACAAAAAAGTGTGTCTTGGCATGCCAAGCATGCGCCTGATAAAACGCATATCTCCTGAAAGGGTTTGAGGATTTTTGTTCAATGGCGCTAAGGCACAGTGCCCAAATGCACTAAGGCAAACGCCTCAACAACACTGATCTTGACCTCAGCCTCAAAGTTCAAATGCAATAAAGGGAATTTTTTTTCATATGGTAAAAACAAAACCAAGTGAATATCTTTCATATACTACCTGTGTTGATTATTACAATACAGAAGAAGCAGCTGGAATACAAGCCATGATTTTTTTCAACAATGTAATCAGTTACAACTCTTTTCCATCGCTTAGAAAAGTAGTACTTGACACACACCTGAATATTAGTGATTGTGGTAGATGCAACTTTCTTAGGTTCTGGTGTTCGGATAACAAACTTGTATCTGCAATTATCTCACAAGAAAAGCATGGAATTAAATGTGAGTAATGACACAAAAAAAAAAAAAAAAAGACTATCTTCTTACCAATCTGAAACATAAAGGAACTAAAGAATATACAAACACTAAAAAAAAAAAAAAAAAATAGAGCTAGAGTCATATTTACTTATAAATACACAAACATGGTAAAGGAATAACAACAAAAGGAATAAACCAGGCAGAAATGCAGTAAGATTAATGTAAGAATCCCAGTGAATAACACAAGTGCATCAGTTGTTTGGGCCTTGAGTGGGGAAAATGATCATTCTAAAAAATTTTGAGAAATAAAAAAGAAAATAATGTTCTTCCTCAATGAAAACAGGTAAGAGTTCAGGCAAGATCCTTTTCCTGAAATAAAACAGACATCCTTATAGAACAATTGGATCTTGCCATGCCTCCCTTAGCCTTTTACTGAAACAGTTTCAAAGAAAGCTTATTGAAACTGAAAACCAAACAAAAATTTGTTTCTTCTGCAAAACCCTGCCTTCCTGTCAGAGAAAAAAACAGGCAGGTCAGAAGCACGTGCTTTTCTAGTTGAGGTAAAAGTGCAATAAAAAACTCATGAACTGAACAGATCATGAGGCATGAGCTTTTAAGCTACAAAGGAAGACTGCATGGCACATGAAGCTACCCAAATTTACGAAATAATAATGGCCATTTACTGCAAAAATAACTGCCAAAGATATGCATTCTCAAAAGCTGTCAACTGACCCGCCAGTAGTTGCAGTAGCAGGCTGACCAATCACATCATTCTTCTTGATATCAGCCAACACAGTATCAATTTCATCATTCTCAAAAGCGAAATAGACAGGATACTGCAGCACAAAAGTCCCACAATAGAGTTAAGAATGTTTAGCATAAAGAAGACATAAGAGAATCGGCAGTGAGAACTAGCAAAGTTTCTCTTCTCTTGCAATCTTTCTCCAATAAAAGACAAGTACCAACGATTAAGCTTGGAATCACAGGAACACTATCAGCTGGATTTCAATACTAAAATAAAAAAACTTAGAAATAAAGGACAGATGTCTGCCCTAGCCGATGACGCTAATGGAACATAGAATGATTGTGTACTTCTGCAGAACAATGAGTATGAGACCTAAGAATATATCATAATATAATTACTTTCTGAAGAAAAAGCTTACTAAAGATGCAAGATTGGTAATAAAAAGTTGGCTTAAATCCTACATACATGCATTGGTATCAATAGGAATGTTTAAGAAGAAACTTCATGGTTCATTATATCAGCCAATCATTCAATTAGTTAATATGAGAATAACAGGCACCCACTCAAGATAAGTATGGATCAAGAATATAGGATCTAAATCTTTTAGACTCAGTAGGATTTCTGGAACAAAAGCAGAATAATTAGAAAGTAAGTGTTAAACCAAATATTTAGACAAGGTCCAAATAAATTCAATCAAGGTGAAAATGTTACTGCAAATAAATAACAATGCAGTGACATACAGGATTTACAAAAAAAGAAAAAAAAATCACAAGTCAAAGATGATGACAACATGAGAGAAAAACTATTAAATACAATCCACTATCAGTCAACAATGACGAAGAAATACCTTGACATAATTTGAACATGCTAAAATTGTGAAGTTAATAAATGGAAACATAAAGGGAAGGACATTAAACATGATTCAGTCTCAGGCAACGAAGACCAAAATAACAATCCAATCAACAAAAATCAATCCTTGTAAACTGTCAAAGTAACATAGTTCATATCTTGATTAAAATTAGGCTGGCAAACAAGGAAACTTCAATCTCAATACATAGTATTTACTAAAAACCAAAATTGACATGGAAACTTACATGAAGATAGAGAGGCGGTTAATAATTTTGCATAAAGAGATTAACATTTCTCTATATACTCACAGGTATATTTGCATGTATAAGTAACTGTTCGAGCTCCACCAATAAATTTTTCAATTTCTCTTTTTCATGAATTTGCTTATTCCCTGCATTTTCAAAGCTAAAAACTTCTGGAAGCAAAAATAACAACCCTCCTAACGGCTTTTTCTGATTAATATATTCTGTAGAGGAAAAATAAACGAAATTAAATTAAAGAACTAAAAGAAAAAGAGAGAGAGAGGAAAAATTAAATTGATGAAAATGAAAGCGAACCTCGAACGAAAGAGATATTCAGTTCACGGAGAGGGATGATGAGAACGGTTCTAGAAAGATCGGCGCCTGGAGGGAAATGCAAGGAGGTGGCGTGGTGGTTGAGGGCGGCGAATCGAGATCCAAAAGGGGAACCGGACATGTCGTATTGGATTAGACGGTACACATCGACGGCAGCCGCGGCTTCGCAGAGTTCGACGCATGCTACTAAAATGACGACTAGAGCAATCACAGAGTACATCGACTCTAGAATCTCACGGTGGCCGCCGAATTTCTTTGAGGCCGCCATCGGAGGGAAGGTGGGAAACGATTGGATCTAGGGTTTGGATAGAGTAAAATATCGAAATGAGAAATTGTTTTTTTTTTTTTGGGCTAACTTTTTGTTTAATGAAGTGGAGCTAATTCCATGTCGCTGTCTGTCAGCTTAACAGTTAGCAGTAAGATTTCAGTAGTAAATGCATCGGAAATGATTAAAAAATTATTAATTATTAATTATTATTATTATAAACAATATTTTAATTAATTTTAAATTCTAAAATATTCGCAAGCAAAACGTATAATTTATCAACTAAAATTATATTTTTTTATTAAAATAATATAAAATTGATATAAATAAAAACTAATTTATATTTATAAAATATAATATAAAATGCATTGTACGAATTAAAAAAAACACTAATTTATAATTTCAAAAACCGCTTAAAAATATTTATTCACAATTTTTATAGTTCAGAACATCCTCTCAAAAATTTTTAATCAATAAATGTACGATCTGGTTATAAACGGCAAATAAAAACAAATGCCACTAAGTTGCCTGAAGATTGACTTAGATCTAATTTAACGTTGTAGTAGGAAAAAATTTTGGATTTAAAAAAAAAAAAGAAAAAAATTCTGGATCGAAAAGAATGTGTTTTAAAAATATTATAAAAATAAAATTTTAAACATTTTAATATTGTGATGAATTGAAATATTAAAAATATATATAAATAAAATTTAAAAAATGATAATAATAAAATTATTTTATTTTAAAAACTGTAATTTAATAATAAAAATCAAAGTTTTTGTACTAAATCTATTTATGGATTGAGTAACCATGCAAGCCGGTAAGTTCAACTCATATTGAGCTAGATCTATATAGTATTTTGTAATTTGCGTAATTTGATCCATTTTTATTTAAATTTAATAAAAATATTAATGCAAAATATTTTTAATTTTTTAATATTATTTTAAATACTGATATAACCTAACCCGAGTCTAAACAAAAAAATTTTAGAAAGAAGCTCAAGCTGCAATCTAGTTCGACCCATGAAAACTTCTATTTCAAACTATAATTTTAACAATCAAAACCAAATCTTTTTATCAGATTAACATTATTATTAGTATTATAACTAAACTTTTGATTTCAAAAATCATACCAACATAAAATGCATCGATGTGAGAAAAATGGTCCAAACAAAACATGGCAAGAGAAAAAAGATCATTGCTCATCTTATTTAGCAGCTGCCGTCCAAGACTTGAAGCAAGCTTGTGGCATAAAGCATTTGGCCTTCTGCTTTCCAACTTCCAAAAGGGATTCAGAATTTAGGCTTTGACCTGCCTGCAAATTTCAATCAAGTAGTACGGATTTTGAAAGCTGCTTTTGAGTTCCGGAAGCGACCTATGTACGGTGCTGTAGGTTGCCTTAAGATGGAACCGACGCATCCATGCAATTTACTGACCCTCCATGGAAAGTTAATGAAGCGTAAACTGAATGCTAATTAAGTTCATCAATGAAATGTGCAAAAGAAAGCCCTTCAAACAAAATTTGATGGAACTTTTTTTTTTTCTGTAAATTGATTATTCGACATCATATGATTATGAATAGTTTAATGGCATAGTTCGATAGCAATAATCGCGTTACAAATATGCATGGATTTTAAGCATATCATTATTGGAACTTTGAAACATATACAATTAGCATTCCATATTCATTAAAACTTGCAAGGTTACCATATGTCTTCCCTTGCCTATCCTGCTAGCCTGGATAAGTGGCTTTCTTGTCAAAATCATACCCCCATACATTCAACATAGGGGCAAAAGGTGGCAGAGTTTTCAACTGTACGGCACATAGCCAGGGAGAAGTCAATTCGGTGTTGAAGGATTCAATCAAACTATGCAAAATTGGAGACTCAGTCACTTGACTGCTCCTAATTTTCTGGAAAGACAAATTGCAGGTCCTCATCATCTCTGTGTACTTGAATGAGAGCAGCCGCTTTGTATGCAAACATCCCAAGCATTGCAGGCATAAGTTGTGAATACTGCAAACTGTAAACAACAGTACAAAACTACATCTTGCCGTGTTTCAAACTTCATGGGGTATTTTGGAAATCCAGAGACGCAACATTAACCACATGCAGGATATTGCTTGACAGGTTATATAAATACATATAAACCTTGTCCCAAGAACTACCTGGAGATCAAAGAAATCAGTTGCCAAAAATTTACATGAAAAGATCCACAATCCATATACAGTAGCCAGGATCACCAGTCTCGGAGAAGAAAGAGCAATTCCATTGCCCTTAATCAATCTCTCGGAGAAGTCCTGCAAGTCCTCACTCCTTATTCCTATTCTGAAATAAGAAAACAAAAATCATCATACACAATCAAAGGGAACAACGAGTAACTTATTACAACTATGGAAAGAGTAATCACAGGAAGAAGAAAAAAGTTCTCCGTAGTACTTTTATGATTTCATTTGCATGAAAATTTGAGGAACCATTTCCCTTGATAGGCTGTCCACATGTTGATATAAGAGTTGAAGGTATAAGCAACTGCAAAGAAAATGAATTAGGTTAAAGAACACAATACTAAGATTACTAAGGCAAAAACGTCACGAACAATAATAAAAAGTTTTTTCTCCTCTTCCTATCATCAAGAAAAGGAACATATGAGCACCATTTGTCGAAAGATTTTGCCAAAAAAGATGCTAAATGGCTTGTTCAAGTCAATAACCTTTTGATTGACTCCGTGCAGAAGAAATATTTGGGGATAAAACTTTATTAGGCCTCCAATGATTTGAGAGGGAATAAGGCCAATGTGACTCAGATTAGAGTATCCCCTGGTAACTCTAGTGGATGAATGAATGTGATATTTTCTTAGAATATTATATGAATGGGAATAGTTTTGGTCCTACATATCATTTCTGCTAGTTAAACATGCGAAAAGATAACGACTAAAACCTTAACCCATTACCTATAGTTCGAGGAATTCATTGCAAGCATAGGTTGCTGCAATCAACTCATTTAATTGCCAATTCAACAGAAACAATCAAACTAGAAATGTAGCAACTAACCTGAAAAGAACTCCCACTGTATAACCGACAGCAGCCTGCACGGTATTAAAGGTCAGGTCTATGGAAGCTAATAATAAAAGTAACAACTTCTGAAAATCTCACATATTTTCCCTCTTGAAGCAATATCTCCTATAGAAGGAATGGAAGTATGCCCAATGCTTAAAAGTAAAGAATCTTGGCAAGATTCCGGATAAACTTCCACTTTATGCAGTTTTCAAACAAGGGATAACTGATCAAGACATGTGCTAAAACAATCCACAGCAGCTGGTTTTGATGAATATTTTACCTGAACTGATAACACTATTAAACAATAGCCACTGCAGGGTGTTCCGATTCCAACTGATAAAAGCGTCAATTTCCTCTTGTGCTGCAAGATGAAATGACAAACAATTAGAACTTTTCACAACAATTTATTTTTAACAATTGTCCAAATGCAAGACTTAAGTCACGGTTTGCAACCAAACCTATTTTCAGTTATTCATTGGTCCTTGACACTTTACTGAAGCAACTTCATACAAAAAATAACCCTAGAACTAACAAAAAAAAATATTTTGAGTTCAAGATGAGTAGCATACAGCTACATATTCAAGAAGGTTCAGTTTTTTCCTTCTTTCACTGTCACTCCGCGACACCTGTTCATACACATCAGTTAGTAACAAAAAGGTGATTCCGTTTCTTCAAACTGACAAGTTACTTTGGGAGTTAAATAAATGCCGTGAATTTCCTTTTTTACATTCTAAAATTGGGCCAACTCTGACACAATAGAGGACTTGAATCCATCGGAGGGGTTTCTGCCCTTGTATGTGGCAGCCAACAGCAGCCACCTAGTTAACCTGTTTCTGGGCCAACAACCGGTTAAGTTTGACCTAGCATTAGTCTCATGAGCACATGTGTGTCACTTTGACTGTGCTAAATATGTTTAAGCACGCAGCATCCAACATGGATAGTGTAGGGCAAAATGATAACCAGAGAGGAGGGCAGGAGGGGATGATAAAAAAGCACACCTTTGCAACGGCTTTCTTATTCCTTGGTGCAGAATTGTCGCCTAATAACCATTCCTGTGTACTTGACAACTTCAAAAATCCACTGTTATCATCACTTCCCATGACCTACTTACATTTCAGATCAGCAGCATGGATGAATTCAATCAGCTTGGTCAAAGAATTAATATGTATGAAAATAAGCAAATATGAAGAGACTATACAAGTAAAGGAAAGAAATCCCACCCCCAAACCCAGAAGAAAAAAAGGAAGTCTTCGATCGTATATCAGATTGACAAACCAGGAGCAAAGAAGAGATTGGACTGTGGGAGTTGAGAAGCAGTGTAAATCTATGATTACATATGGCATATAGAAATAACAAAGAACAAAATTAAACTAAAATCACGTTGGCATAAAAAGCAAAGAGATAATACTGTACCTGCTATACTTGCTGAGTAGTTTGATCAGGTTTGCTGCCATCGGCATCAACAACTTTGACAACCTCTCTCTGCCACAGCAAGTCAGAAGCTTTGGAAATAAAATCTCCATTTACTTCTCTATCCTTGAAGAACATCTCCAGAATATCCTGTTCTACAGGTTCTCCCACTGAAAAATTTATTGAAAAAATAGAAAGAAATCAAAAGTAGGCATCTCTCAGCAATTAGTATCCCTATAAATACAATAATATATAACTCAAAACACTCTAAAACCTGAAAAACCTCTAATCTGAAACACAATGGTGGGAATTCCCTAACTAATCCAGTTACCTGTTGAGACTCATTTAAATGAATGGTTCAAAGATATAATGATAAAAACATATCAGCATGGATTTGAATACAAATTACTGAAATTAGCAGCCATTATTATGATCTAACATCAAAATTCGTCATAAAACAAAAGGTAGCTCCATGAAAACATTAATCTATAACTTAACAAAACCTGATTCTTTTAGAACACAGAAAACATTCTTGGTTCTTCACATATTAAAATCCAGAAATAAGACAAAAAAGGAAAAAACTTAAAACTTCAAAAGAAACCCATACCAAATTAGCACGAAACTCAAAACCCAATCTCATAAAACAATGTAACGAGATTACCTGAACGAGAGCGGATTTTCAAGACAAAGAAAGTTTGGGCTCTTCTGGAAAGTGATGGTCTTTAAGGAGGAGGAAGACGAGGGGATCTTATAAACGGAGAACTGCAGCAGTTGGCATTCAAAGCAAGCCCTGAAAGAGCGTCCATTGGCAACGGCTTATATGTGAAATTGCTGGGAAGCTCAAGTATGATCCAGTGCCAAATATTTAGAACTGGAAAAGGGCACTACCCATTCGAGATTATTTTCTTACAGTGCCTCGGCTTTCACTTTCAACCATTTTTTTTTTTTGAAGCTTTTATCAAGTATTTGTATTCCATGGGTTTATTAATTTATAAATAATTCAATTAATCTATAAATAATTTATTATAATTAAATTAATGGATTATTATTACACTAAAGAAATAAAAATAAAAATAAATTGGTGAGAAGAATAATATTTTTTGGATAGGCCATTTAGAAGCATTTTTTACCATACCATTTTGAAGCACTTTAAGAGAAAATAAAAATATATAATTATTGCTAATTAACAAATTCCAATCTTTTATTTGGGAAAAAAATAGCTTTTATTTGTTGAAGAAAGATTATGCAATGAATGAATCAAATTAATATGAGGGTGTAAAAGGATTCAATTCATGGTATTACCGCATATTATATCCATAATTTGGTATAATATAGAATATTATTAGTAGTGTTAAAATTTAAAAATTTTAAATAGATAAAATAATTAACAGACTATACTGAATATAATAAAAAAATAAAAAATACATAAACATAAAAATATTAAAATTGGATAAATAAATGGTAGAGTTCTTTAACTTCATAAGCAAATTAGAAAACTATTACATATATATTTATTTTATTTTTTATTTTTTTAAATATATAGTAAGGATGTTTGATAGTCTTTTAAAATAAATTTAAAAAAAATTACTATTAAAATTTAAGCAAAATATTAAATATAAATTTAAACATGATTAATAAAAAATAAAATAAAAGAAATAAGGATGCATTGATATTACTTATATTACATTTGATTTATTGAAACACAATAGAATTGTAATGAAATAATTATTTTATAAGAATAGAATAAAGTTATAGTAGTTCGAATCAGTGAAAAAGAATAGTATGAAATTCGTAATATTCAAATTTTTTAAAATAATTTTTTATTTCACTAAAAATTAAAATAATTATTTAATAAAAGATCGAAAATAACCATTCAATGATTTTTTAAAATAAATTTATAATAAATTATTTCATAAAATAATTATTCTGTTAATTAAATAATTATATTATTACAATATATTAAAATATTTCCGTAATAAAACTTTTATTATAATAAACCAAACAAATATTTAAAGCTGAAAGATGGAGGGTTTAAGAAAACCCGCGCCCTTCTTTCTTCACGAAAAAAGCTAGGTTAGTTTGCTACTACTGCTTCTCAAGCTTGAAGGCTTTTTGTTCCGTTTTTTTTCCTATAAAAAAAAGATAAAAAACTGATATAAAGAGAAAGAAAGGAAAGAGATGGATAAAATGAAGATCGAAGAGGTTCAATCAACAGCCAAAA
>JBBYHM010000027.1:6710016-6727692 GCA_038381775.1 Adansonia rubrostipa
TAATATAAAAATTAATAATTTTATTTATTATTTTAATATATTGAAAAAAAATCTGATCAAGATATGATAGTTTTTGAAAGTGTTGTTAAATTATTCATTTGCAAAATCAATAAATAAAATCACCTCTTCCATTTAGCCGTAATGATTCATCATCACCTTATTTCTCAGCTCTACCATCCATGAAAAGTAATTAATTTTACGGTGTCAAAGGAACAGGGAATCTCTGTTCCTATTAAAGGGACTCGGAACAAAATCTGCAGCCACAGTTAAACGTATACAATAAAGGAATCAAAAACCATAACGGCAAAGATAAGTAAGCTTTTTTTCAAGGTTCAACGTTTCTGAGGAAAAAAAAATTGGCATCATCATCGTCATTTATAATTAGATACGATTGCATTGGGCATGTTTGTGGAGTGACGCTGCCATGACTGTGTCATTTCGAAACGGCGCCGTCAGAACTGAAAGTTACAATCATTTCTCCAGAAAATGGCCGAAAATGGCTGCACCATGCAATGATTTTGCATGAGCCCTACTTTTTTCAAATGCTTTCACTCTATAAATTGGGAGCCACCATCGCTAGTATTTTTTCGCATATCTCTTATCTTCTCTCTAGTTTTAGTTTTTGGTTATAAGATTTTCTAGCTAATCTAATATGGCAACAGCATTTTCTTTAAAGATTGTTAAAACTAGGGCATTGGTGCTGGTCCTATGCTTGCTGGTTTTGCAAGGAGTTTATGGCCATCGATGCTTCCATGAAAAGCCAGCTCAAAGTAGAAAGGTTCATTACTCAGTTTACTTTTTTCCCTGTTTTTCCCCAAGTGTTTTTATGCATGACTTGAAAGAAATTAACTTATTAAAACTCTTCGTTCTTTGCAGATGCTGCAGGCCGATTTAAAGGAAAACAATGTAGTGAAGGGTTCATCACTTCATAAATCAACAACAACCGGTGCTGGGAATAGAGAAAACTTTGTGGGATGGGAATTAAGGGCAGTGCCTTCAGGACCAGACCCGTTGCACCATAATGGTGGTATCCCTAGGAAGCCTCGAACTGACCCTTAAATTTCCCTTCACCTGTTTTAGTGTTATGTTGGTACTTTAATGAATTACAATATATAAAACTAGCTAGTTTCATCTTTTTCTCTTTTGGAGGGTAGTTTTTGTTTAATCATGAAGAGACTTTTGCCATGATCTCTTATCCTTCAGTCTTTTGTTTTTGAACTTTTGATCCATGGATGTACTGTGTAGTTTTCTTACTGCATCTTGAGAAACCTGCACTTTGGATATTCAAGTTATTCCCTAGAGCAAACTTTAGTTAGTTGTGCCCCATTCAATCTATAGTATATTTCCTCTTTATCTTTTCAATGAAAGGCTCATTTTCCCCTGAAAAATAGAAGAGAACTTAAGAACATTGATCAAATTAATGACCCTTGAAAACATATATATATATATATATTTATTTATTTACCAGAAGAAAAACTAGCAAAAGAGTTAAAATCTGTGTTAAACGGTGACATCAATAAAAGAAAGGGACTGAGGGAGAGATGTGATTGTTTGGGGGGAGCGGCTGAATTAGAATTACAGTGCGGCAGTGTCATAGTCAAGCATGACCATTTGTAGTCATAGCACAATTGTGGATTAGAAGAGTATCAATAGAGGGTGACATTGGGGGCGTGCCAGCAGATGATCTGTACTGCAATATATATATATATATATATATATATAACACAAAACCCTCAGGTTCATTTGCCCAACCAAATCTATACATCTATGATTTGACAGTGCTGATGCTGGGATGACCCCGCTGAATCTATATTCCTTTTCGTGTCAGTCAATATCATATATACATATATATATATATATATATATATTCTGATCATCACAAAAGAAAATGTTAATATCCAATTACTTAAAAATAGTTGATCCCAAATTCTGTTCAAGTTAGGCTTTGCACCATTTTGAAACTCAGATTCATTGGGGCCTGATTAGATTAATTTATTGTTTTTTATGTGCAAAGATTTTAATTCAAATAATAGCAAGTTTCAGAAACACATTCAGCAAGTAAGGAACTAAAATTTTCAAGAGATTTAATCTCAAATCTAAAAATTTTCATAAAAAGGAAAAACAACTATTTCTAAATTTTAATAAGTAATATATGTATATATATTTTTTCTAAGTAGAAATTCGGGAAGATAGAATCTTTCGGTCTCACCTCATCTTACTAAACTTCGAAAGAATTAATACAGTAATTCATTGTCATGGTTTTCACTTCAATAAAAGATGATTGTTGCGACTTGAGCTTAAAACTCTTTTGCCTTTATTTTCTAATCTTTTGTCACTTAAATCACCCTTGAGTGAGTAACAAGTAATCTTAGAAACAAAATTTTCCAATAAGCATGATTATTAAAGCTTGAACTTGTTGATCTTTTTTTGGATGATGAAGTTGATAAAGGTTGATTTTGATCTGCAAATACAAAAGATAATCAAATTATCTGCTTGCATGTAAAAATTTAGAAGGATGTAACGCAACTCATCATTTTCTTAAATAAACAAGTGGGAACAGAGTCAAGCTTTTAAACTCAAGCCAATCAGTGAAACTTTGCTTTAACAATTGTGATCTTGGGTCTTATTTAATAGAGAAAAGCTCAGAATTTCTCAAAGGACTATATTACAAAGCTGAAGAAAACGGTGTCAGGAATCAAATTTTTAGCTCACTGTGCATTGATTATAAATAATAAAATTCCAATGAAACAAGTTATTAAAGAAAGGAATTGAATTGAAATCATTTTCTTCTCATACATTGTAAATTTTAGTAACATAAATTTATAACCAAGCAGGGCAGTAATATCCGATAATTCATGCACTTGTATTATATTTATATATTTTATCGTAATTTAATTATATTTAAAATATTTTATGTTTATATAAATTTTGATACGTTAATAATTCATATCATATAAATTTTAATAAATTCATAAAATTTTATCATGCTTATATTAATTTATTTTATATTATATTTTAATTATTTTTTTTATTTATCTAATTTGCATGGATTAATTGAGTGGTGTGAGATTTGTAAATCCATTTTGTTTGGGTTAAAAGAAATAAATATATTTCATGATTAGATAACAATACCAAATATAATCTGAGGTTCCAATTTCTATGGTAGTTGTGACCGTGACCAGCCGCTTTTGAGAATTTTTTTACCCCATCGTCCTCGCTTATTCTGATATCTTCTGCTAATGCACGCTCGTCCCAGAACTATACCCTTCTTCGCATCCCTCCTAGATGAATGCTCCTCGGCCAAATCTCTCCGGAAACTCAAACAAGTTCATGCCAAAACGATCCTGCTTAATATTTCAAGTCACTTCTTCGTCCGAACCAAACTTCTCTCTGCCTACGCCTCATGTTACCAAATGCGCGAAGCCCATATCCTCTTCTTCTTCACTTCTCGCCAACCCACTTTCCTCTTCAACTCCCTCATCAGAGCCTACTCTAATCTTAACCAATTCTCTCAATCCCTGGACATTTTTCACCACATGATTATTGAAAAAAGGCCCTTTGACATTTTCACATTGCCTCCGGTTCTCAAATCTTGTGGTCAGTTATCTAACGTAACCCTTGGAAGACAGCTCCATGGAGCTGTTTTGGTCAATGGGTATTCGTCCGATTTGGCAAATAACAATTCTTTGATTAGTATGTATGGAAAATGCGGTGAATTGGAGTGTGCGAAGCAACTGTTTGATGAAATGCCTGTGAGAAGTTATGTATCGTGGTCGGCTTTGATGACGGGGTATGAGAAGTTTGGGATGGCGTCGGAAGTTTTTGTTTTGTTTGAAAAAATGGTGGAGATGGGGATGGAGGTTGATGGGGTGACGTTGACCACTGTTTTGACTGCATGCAGTCGTGAGGGGATGGTGGAAAAAGGTAAGGAGGTTTTTGGGAGGATGGAGGAGAGGTTTGGAGTGAAGCCTGGATTGGAGCATTATACATGTATGGTGGATATGTTGGGGAAGGCAGGATTGGTGGAGGAAGCCGAGGAGTTGGTGATGGGGATGGAGTTGGAGACGGATGAGGCTTTGTGGAATGCTTTGTTGGCGGCTTGTAGGGTTCATGGGAAGGTGGAGGTGGCTGAAAGGGTAGAGAGAAGATTCGTGGGACGAGCTTGAATGTAGCTTCTTGAATTGTTTTCTTCTTCTTTGGTTTACTAGCTTAGCATGGGATCGGAATTCTATTGCCACAAAAGCTATGCCTTGATGCTGAAGTTACACATCAAAGCTGCGTGTTGGATAGAGGCCGTTGACTTTCTAGTTGTACATTTAAAGGGCTTTGTCTCGCACTGGTAGCTAAAATGCAAGGAGATGAAGACATCATATCGAATCCTTCAATCAATGGTAATTTACCTTCCATATACAAGTTCAAGAAGCAATTCAACCTGTTGTTTCAAATGTGAGTTCTAGAAGCTCATGGACTAGTAATGAGGCACTGAGCCAGATGACTTACAGGCAAGGTTCTGTTTTGTCTGATTTTGGGTTCTTTCAATGAGAACCTAGAATTGTGAAGATTGTCTCCTTAAATGGTTCAGGGCTTATTAGTTCATTTAGGATGATTTTATTACTTTGAGAAACCTCTTGAAAGCAAATTCTTAGGTACTTGTGTCTTTATGTTGTTTTGGAAGTACTCATGTTTTCATGCTCCTCATTGACATAGGACGCTCTTAGCCTCTTACCATAATTGCATGATAGGTGCAATCTGTGTCTGGGTTAAAGCTAATTGGTTCTAATCTCCAAGCCAATTTGGAGCTGCTGGAAAATAAGAAGAAAGAAGGATTCTCCTTTGCTGTCAATAACACAACCTACGTCCTTAGTGCAGCAGATCACTGCTTCAACTTCCGACCCTCTTTTCATTAGTTAAACCTTGGGGCTAAACAATCACATTTTGCTAATAGCCTCTGTTTCAAGAAGAAGTTTTATGAATTGACATTATAAGTTAGGTTTCTATATGTAATCCAGCTATTTAAGTATCTTATCTTATGTTTGACACATAAGATAGAGTGCAAGGCATTTCTCTATCTTTATTCATCTTCTAAAGTCCGGGAGTATATATTAGATAAGAAACTTGTGCCTAGCCTACCTATGCTGGCTAGGTAATCATAAGCTTGGCAGTCATTTCCGATATGATTCTCTCGGTGCCTTAAAGACAGAGGCTTAGTCAAATGGCAGGCAGAGGCCTTGGTCCCTTGGTTCTTAAGGAAAAAAAGGAAACTAAGTATTTTAAATTAAAAACAGTAAAATTTTTTTGGTCTCTGAAAAGATTATATTTTGATTTTTTTTTTTTATCCCGGCCCCTCAAAATAAAATTGAGGCCTCACCAGGCTTTAAGACGAGCATAGCCAAGAGGGGCAGGCAGGGGTCTTGGTTTCCCCTTGGCTCCTAAAATAAAAAATTAAGTGTTTTTTAATAAAAAAATAAAAAATTATATTTTAATTTTTTATCTCCAACTTTTAATATAAAATTCTTAGCTTTACCCTGGTTAAAGACATATTGGAAGTGATTTCCCTAGGTATGAAAGAATCAATGTTCTTGTTTCTTTATTCCTCGTTGATAGGTTTCAATCACTTTCATATAATTCTCTTACAACAGTTTCAGGAGCATACCCAGATGACATTAAATCAAATGACAGCAACTCTAGCATTGCATAAATACATTCTTTGTCAAGATGTGACTTGTCGCCAGCAACAAATTCATGAACACAACCACCAATCTCAATTGAACTAAAACCCGGTTTCTTTTGTATCCCAAGTGCTTTCATGCTCCTCCTAACCTTGCTTGCTCCATCCCATCTTCCAACTGCTGCATATATGTTTGCAAGAAGTACATAATTGGAATCACTACCAGGGTCCAATGCCACAAGGTTTTTCACTATTTTTTCGGCCAAGTTAATGTCGCCATGATTCCTACATGCAGCTAACAATGACCCCAGTACAACTTCATTTGGCTTCATGGGCATATTTCCTACTACATCCCATGCTTCTTTTAACTTCCCAGCACGGCTATAAAGATCAACTATGCAACCGAAATGCTCAATCCTTGGTGATATCCTATAAACTCTTTTCATAATATCAAAATAACGGAGCCCTTCATCCACTAAACCTGCATGGCTACAAGCAGTAAGTGCTCCAGTAAAGCTGACCCCATCTGGCTTAAACCCTTCTCTCTGCATTGCATCAAAATATTTCAAAGCTTCCTCTGCAAACCCATTAACAGCAAACCCCACAATGATTGAATTCCACGACACCAATGTTCGCTTCTGCATCTTGTTAAAAACTTCACGAGCAAATTCTATACATCCACATCGTGAATACATATCAATCAATGAATTATTTACTCTAACATTGTCCCTAAAACTTTGTTTTAAAACAAGTAGATGAACCCATAAGCCAACACTGAGCGTGCCCAAATTAGCACAAGCTGTGAGAACAGCTATGATGCTCACGTAATCAGGCTCAACCCCAAAAATCATCATTTGTCGAAACCAATCCAATGCTTCCTCATAAAAACCTCTCTTAGAAAATCCATTAATCAAGGCAGTCCAAGAAATAACATCTCTTTGAGGCATTTCATCGAACATCTCAACTGCCTTACCCGACTCCCCATTCCTCATATACCCATCGATCATTGTATTCCATGATACCGAATTCTTCACCTTCATCGCATCAAAAACCAACTTAGCCAATTCCACTTGTTCCTCTTTAGCGTACATTTCCACGAGCGCGGTGCCCACCATCACGTTTTCTTTATCTAACCCCAATTTGTAAACATACCCATGAATCAAAGAACCCAAAACTCGACTTTTCGATGGAAATTCAGCACAACCCGAAAGAAGAGTAATGAAAGTGATATGATTTGGCTCGACGCCGGAGAGTCTCATGCGTGTAAACTCTGCGGCGGCTTCGGAAATTAGGCCAGCGCGGCAGTGACGGGAAATCAAAGAAGTCCATGAGACTACGGGTTCTAAGGGTTTAAGGGAGAGTTGATGATTTGAGTTAGAAGATAAGGGTTGATTTTTGGGATTTTGGTGGGAGATAAGAGGGTTTGTGTAGGTTAGAGAAGTTGCTGTCAAGGCGGGAAGAACGCTCATAGTTTCAAATTTCCGTTATCAGAAATGTTTGGATTTCTTTATCTCAGAAACACTGGATTTATCCACTCCCACAATGGACCACAAGGCAACCTTTCAGGCCCGTTACTTATAAACCGACTGTACTGTTTGGGTTCAAATTACTTACTTTTGGAATAAATATGTTACAATGATTATTGAAAATGTGTTAAATGAATATATATATATATATATATATATACACACACATATATTTGGCATAATGGAAGTCGGAGTTTAAAAATTATAAAAGAGGTCATAAATATTAAAATTTAAATTCAAAACATGTTGAGAATTATCTTTTAAGAATTGTTGTAAGAATTAAGTCAAATCTTGAGTGCATTAATATTGTATTGCTTCATCATATTTGTAGATATATTTACCTTTAAAGCCCATTTCCTATGCATCATTGGTTGATTTTTTTAATTTTTTTAAAATTCAATAAGAATGAAAAATTTATTTTTTTATCATATTAATTTTTAATATACCTTACAAGAGAGTGTGTGTGTGTGTATATATATATATCATCTACTAATCTGTTGATGATAATTTTATTATGCGTGGAAATTTAAAGCATAAGTTTCCTTGAATTCCTTAGCACAGTAAAAGCAATTTGTTTTGCAAAAATGGAGTAAAAATGAGAACAAAACACAACCCTTTTTTTTTTCGTTTGTTTGAAACATGTGGATACATTTTGATGTTACAAAAAGATCTTTTCACTGTTTGATTGCTAAGTAAATGGTAAGTACTAAGAAACAAGCAAAGATTATATTCAGACACATATAGCTTGTGATTGTGAATGTCTAAAGCCATGCTAAGGGACTTTTTTTTTTTTTTTTTAATATCTTTTGCAATCATTTTTGTCTGTTTATATATTTGTAATTGAATGCCAGCTTCTTTTGGTCCCAAAGGCTGCAGAGTTCTGTCTATTACTTACTATATCAGTAAACAAGTTCATGTTTATGGGACTTGTATCTAAAAAGAATAAATTGGATACTTCAAATTGTGTATTTATTTCGTATATATATTATTTTTTTTATTATAATAATATTTAAGATATTATATATTTTATAAAATTTGATATATTAATAATTCGTGTTATATAATTTTTAACAGATTTATATATTTATATTATATTTATATTATTTTTTGTGATAAATAATATTTTTATATTTTATTTTAATTATTTTCTTTTACGATGAGAATTGGAAGTGAAAAAGGTTTGGTAGCGGAAGAGTGATAAGCAGGCCATGCTCGCGGCTGTTATGGGCACCTTACAACTGATGCTGTTGGGTGTTGGCTACGACATGAAGCACATGAAAACATTGAATGTTTGAGTGCGACGAAAGAGCAGCAACTTTGGATCCTTTTTTAATATTTAGGAAAAATATATAGTTTTTAAATATGGAAAGTTAATAAATCTATGGGACATGATTTCTGGAAGTGTTTTCTCTACAGGCAAGTTAGGTCACCGTCAAATTATAAACACACCTTAGGATAATAATGAACATAAACTTGAGATGACAATTAAAAGATAAATAAATTAAATTAAATTTAATAATTTTAAATATATCATAATCATATAATATAAATATGATATAAAAATAATATTTTATTTTTACCATGTAGCATGACTTACTAAGGGAAATTTTCATAAAGGACAAGGCTTGTTGGAAATAAACCTATTTAAGACATGACAGATGGTCTGTCTAATTTGACGTGTCTGTATGGATTAGATCTAGATATGATATTTTATGATTCGATCGATTTAATTCAATCTATATTGTTATTATTTAAATTTATTTATAAAAATAAATAATTTTAATATAAATTAATATTTTAATATTTTTAATAAAAAATAAATTATTAAATTAAATTAAATTTAAATAAATATCATGAATAAACCTAAACGAAAACAGAGACTTGAATGGAAAAAAGATAACGGGAACATGTGCTATTGAACAGTCTTGGCTTATGCATGGGCACATGGCTTTTCCCAATAGTAATGAAAGGACTAGTGATACACGCTTGCCACATGAATCCATAGCCATTAATGGATGGTATCTGTGTGGTGATTTTCAAGAAGAGTTTGGTACATTTTGAATTATTATTATTATTGTTAATGGATAATTAATTTGAATTATTGCAGTCAACCGATTGACCAGAAATGGTTGGCTGAGAAATTCTGGACATTATCCTTTGGTTTTCACAAAAATAAGGAACATAAAATTGAAACTAAACTGTCATTGACATTTTACAGCATGCGTTTGACTTTACAGTTTTGCAAAATCAATACTACATAAATTTTAAATTATTTTTATATTTATATTATTTTTATATTATATTTATATTATATTTTAATTATATTTTTTATGTTATATTTATATCATATTTAAAATGAACTGAGTCTAAAGAAAAAGAAAGCCTGTAACAGTGTATCTTTGTTGCTTAGGATAAATTAACTTTCAGCAGTGTTTTCAGATCTTTTGACTATGAAGCCATATTCTCCTATAAGAACGGCACAAGTGGCAATCATTATAGCACAAAAGTCTAATCAAATGTTTGATCAATGCTTGACAATTGACTCTTTTTCACACCACTGTGTCGTGCAACATTATGTTCATGACATTATTTGATTTTGAAATTTGTGACTAAGAATTCAATATAAACAACTTTGCATGATCAAGATGTAATCGATTAAATAAATATAATATGAATAAAATAATTAAAATATGATATAAATATATGTGATAAAAAAAATACGTGACAATGCTGGTGATAGAATTAAGGGCTATGAATCTGCGACATGAAATTGCCTTTTGCTTCAAATAACATTTAACTCTTTACACTGCAACAAATCATAGAAGTGACAAACAGCTTAAGAAATAATGAAGAAAATATCAAAACTCAGTGTCTCTTCTATCTGCACCACCACGTAAGACATGTTCATGAGCTCAACAACACCAAAGTAAAATTTACTTATGCTACATGCGGCAGTCCGAAAATGATGTTTTGACATAGTATGTATATCCCTCGAGCACCGAAACATATCACTGGCAACAAAATGGACATCTTATCCCTTGCTGTGTAAGCTAACCTATCATCATCGACCATCTGCAGATGTGAAGGAGTCTGCAAATCCAGTAGGCTTTGCCGGAATGCTTCCTTTGCTATCATCCAGACTTATATAGCTCAGGCCTTGGCTTTCTGCTGCCTGCCAAACCTTCAACATCTGGGAAAGTGGCTGGCTGTAATCAATGCCTGAACAACACTCGGATTCATCATCGACTGGTTTCCACATCTCGACTAGGGGTGCTACCACATTCACCACATGACTCATGTCGGGTCTATTATAAGGCTCCCTTGCAGTGCAGTGCCCAGCCAGTTCAGCTATGGTGGCAATGCTCTCATAGGTTTCCTCATTCATTTCACAAGCCGGATCAATTGCAGCCATAAGCTTCTCCTTGTTTGATTTGATTCGCCAAAACCACTCAGCCAAGTAACGGCATTCCTCCGAGCGATCCTCATCGAGTGCTGTTAATCCAGTCACTAATTCCATCAACACCACCCCATAGCTGAAGACATCAACTTTAGTAGTGATTTTCCCCATCACTGCAACCAACAGAGCTTAATTTAGTAAGATAGACAAATCCAGAAAGATGAGGTTATACAAAAAAATAATAATAAATTCTGAAGAAAAAGATGGTGCCATTTAGAGGATTGCATCTTATTTGGTGGTAAAGAAAAACAGTATCTGGAAATTTGAAGTCCAATTCAACAGCATAGATCAGATAAGAAATTATAATTAAAAACATCATAAGTACTAAAAATAACATCAAAGACATTGATCATATGGATGCCATAGCATGCTAAGCATGTCGACAATTTGGTGGAAAAATGAACTCAATGCTCTTGTGGTACCTGCTAGTTATACAGTACCAAAGTAGATCAAACGTTTCATGCAACTTAAAAACAAGCACCTAGATTCAAACCACCAAGAAATATGAGCTCACTAAGGAACTAGAAGAAAATGGCAGTAAAAGATTCACTGGAGATCAAATTAGATTACTCACCAGCATATTCAGGCGCTAGGTATCCAAATGTGCCAGCAAGCCTAGTTGCCACAGATTTCTCTCCATCAGGTGCAAGTTTCACCAACCCGAAATCTGAAACTTTTGCTCGAAAGTCATCATCTAGAAGAATGTTGGAAGACTTGAGATCTCGGTGTATGAAAGTTTCCCGTGCCAAGTTATGTAGGTATTCCATTCCTCTAGCAACATCCAATGCAATAATGAGCCTTCTTCTCCAAGACAGAGGTTGCAATTTCAGGCTCTTCCAATGGAAGAGATGCTTGCTTAGAGCACCCTGAGACATAAACTCATAGACAAGAAGCCTCTCATTACCTTCGATGGAATAACCCAAGAGGGAAACCAGATGTCGATGCCGGACCTTAGAAAGAACGGCGATTTCAGACTGAAACTCGTCCAATGCTTTACTGCTTATGACCCCAGACTCCATCCTCTTAACTGCTAGTTTTGTTCCGTCTTCCAGTTCTCCCTTGTAAACCGTTCCAAACCCACCACGGCCAAGCTCATTTTCTTTGGCAAAATCCTTGGTCCCTTTGCGAAGTACTTGAACAGAAATGACCAAGTTTCCAGACTCAATGACATGAGAGCTTTGTGTTGCACTGCTATTACTACTCCCAGAGCTTGTTGCAGTTTTACTAAATAAGCTTCCAGTGGTGTTATTGGAAACAGCAATCTTAACCATGTTGTCAGGATCTGATGGGTCTTTAGGATGGATCACTATGGAACTAGGAGCATCTGGAGCCCTTTTTCTCTTCTTACACCAGAATATAGAAAACAGAATCACTAGAAGAACCATTATAGTAGCTGCACCTCCAGCAACAATTATCAGCTTGAATCTTTGGAAACCGTCAAGTTGGGACTCACCTTGATGGTTAGTGGCAGTAGATGAATTAGGCTTCTTATCTCTATTCTGAGACGATGATCTGCTGGGTGATGGTGACTCTGTGCCACCTGAGTGATCACTTGGTGGAGATTCTGAAGCTGCAGGAGGTGGACTGCTAGTAGGGGAAGGAGGTCCTCTTGTATGATTAGCAAACAGAGGATTTCCTTCGATGACAACCTTCATGTTGTCACGGAATTTGGGTAATGGAGGCTCAATATTGTTTCCACTTAGATCCAACATTCTCAGAGCTTCCAGTTCAGTGAAGTTGTCAGGAATAGTACCATATATACTGTTTCCCGCCAACCTCATTTCAACCAATGATTCTAACTTTGCAACTGAAGGACTAAGCGTACCACTAAGATTATGTCTAGGCAAATTGATAATAGAAACATGAGAATCTGGATTGCAACTCAATCCCATCCACGGCCCGGCACAAGGTTCATTACCAGACCATTGAGAAGCTAGATTTATAGGGTAATTCATACCACTAAGAAAGTCCAAAAGTGCAGTAACTTCTGGGGCACATGAAATCCCAGGTTCAGATTGACAAAATGAATTGGAAGCATAAGAAAAATTACCTGCCTTAAACTTCGGTATCGGACCCATCAGCAGATTGTTGTTCAAGACCAAGTTATCCAGCTCCATATTGGCCAAACTCTCAGGAATCAAGCCAACAAGCCGGTTCCTATTGAGGTTGAGATCCTTCAGAGAAGTCAAATTCCCAATATTCCCAGGGATTGTCCCAGTGAACTGATTCCCATGAAGCCAAAGCTGTGTCAAGGACACCATATTGGCAACCACATCTATCATACCGTTCATCCCTTCACCATCCTGATCATTCAACCACAAAATCTGCATCAAGGACTCCCCGAAACTCGCCGGAATCTCACCAGACAATCTGTTATAAGAAAGTTTCAGTGCTACAAGCGACGGCAACTTCCCTAGAAAATCAGGCAATGGTCCAACCACATTGCAGTTAACCAAAGAAAGGTTTGTTAGTTGAACTGAATTTGCCAATTCCTCAGGAATAGACCATCCAGTACTCTTATTAAACGGATTATAATCCAAAGCCAAGACACGCACACTGCCAAGTCCATCAAAAAAATCAGCTGGAATAGTATCAAATTCATTATTATCCAAGTAAGCGAACTCCAACTCTGATAAACCACTAAAGGTTGGTAATTTACCATTGAAGTGATTCTTTTGAAGCCCCAAATTGAAGAGCTTTGTAAGCTGGTTGAGGTTTTGAGGAAGAGGTCCTCTGAGACCAAGATTTTGGACCTGAATTTGAGTAACTCTATCGCCAGAACAGTAAACATGAGACCAAGAAGGAGGACCACATGGGTCATCTCCATTTTCAGGCCACTTAAGTAGCTCTGAATTCTCCAATCCTTCCTTGAAATCATTCAAGATTTTCAGGTCATTGGGATCCGTAGCACTGTAAACTACAGGAAACAAACATAAGAAAACAGCAATACTGAACCTTTGGTGATCAAATTCCATGGCAAAGATTGTTCCTTTCCCGAGGAAAAAAAAAAACAACATGAAAGAACTTAACAATCTCAAATGCAGTTTCAAAAACCAATATGAGAATTCCAACAGTTATGACATTTTCAGAAGCTGAAAACAAGCAGAAGAGACAAGACCCAGATTCATAATTGTGTTTAAAAGGTAGAAAAACAGAACCTGGAAGTGATAGGCTTTGGTCGGTAACCAGAAAAAAGAAAGGGAAGTTCGGTACACAATGTTGAAAAAATCCGAGATTTAAGAGAAAAATGAATATTTTTTCCCCTCAAAGTTAAAGAAATAGACAACAGTAAGTGATTAAAGCGAAAGAATAAAAAAAAAAATTATATCATTGGTTTTTCCTGAAATGGTTTTTTTTTCTTTATTGAAATTTATTCTTTTGTCGATTGAGATGATTTTAACCCTAAAAAGATGAGCAGAATTTATTACTAGTAAAACAAAGTGTCTCTCTCTTTCATTTGTTTTATCTTTTTTATTTCTTTTCGGTTTTTCATAAACTTTTCTTTGGTGAAGTAATGGCTCTTGCCCTTGAAATGTGGCATCAGATTTGAGCAGAGAAGACCCACAGCAACAAGTGACCGACAATGATGATATATATAAAAGAAATATAATATTTAAGATTTTGTAAATGTTTATTTTAAGGATATCTTTTATATATATATAAAACTATCTCTTATTGTATTTAATATAATATTTATTATATTAGTACATTAACCAAGCAAAAGTATCTAAAATCACTAATTAATAAAATCCTAATATTTATTACTACTATAGTTAGAAGATTTTGCTAATAAATAGATACTTTTTAAAATTACTATAATAAATTAAAAACAATTAACTATCACATTTAATACAATATTAATAATTAATTTTAAAAAATCATTCCTTAATAATATATTTTTAAAAATAAATTACTTATTTTTTGAAAAAAAAACCCATTTTTTAAAAACCATTATAAATAACTTCTTATATTCTTTTCAAAATATTTTATTTTTGTCAATTTTTTTTCCTTCCACCCAAAGTGTATATAATTCTAGTAATTATAAAAATAAAAGATTAAAAAAAATTAGATAAAATAGTTTGAAAGAATTAAAATTAATGTGTGAGTGTGGGTCCCAAATAGATTTCAGTCTCTGACGGCAGCTTAAGGAAGAAGCCGAAGATCCCGATAATTTCGGTTGGAATTTTAGGAAGGTGCAGAAAGTGGAACTAAACTTCCTTAAATTAGAAATTAATATAGAATGTTCATGTTTTTTTTCTTTTTAATTAAGGTCAAAGTTTTGGTTTGATTATTTATTAATTTAATTAAATTTTATCACTATATATATATTTTAATTTTTGAAACTTGGATTATAAAATTAATTAAAATTTATCACTTGCGTTAATATATATTTGATGAAATATTTAAATTTCATTAATTTTTATCTGAAAGAAATTGAAATCATAATGGTAAATATTGTCATTTGTGATTAATAAAACATTTCCTGACAGATTTCCATTTATGTAATTTTTTTATCTGAAATCAACAAAATTAAAAAAATATAATGTTAAAATTTATAAAGTTAGAATAAAATAACAAAAATTCAATATTAGATTACCACCGTCATTCTTTCTAGTTTCATCTCATGGGCGTATATAGGACGTTAGAATTAAGGTTTTAAATTTTTTTTTTAAAGTTAAAGATGAATTTGAATTTATTTTTCGTATATTTATATTGTATTTGTAGATTTTTATATATCATAATTATGTTTAAAATATTATATATTATGTATAAAATTTTGATACGTTAATAATTTATAATATATTAATTTTAATATCTTTATTTATATCGTATTTTTATTTTTTATTATTTTTTATATTCGATATTGTATGTAATCATACACATTTAGCGAAGGTCGAGTGATGTTGCGACAAATAGAAATTGCTAGCTGTGTAATGCGGATGTGTAGGAATAATTATTAAGATCCAAAAGAGTATGCTTTAATCAAATGATGGTAGTGCGAAGAAAGCATTTTAAAACTCAACTTGAAAACAAAATAATAAAAAGGAAAAAAAAAAAAAAAAGCAGCCATGTATAGCCAGCATAAGGGCCCATATATGTTTAAAGTTCTAAACAAATATTCATTGTAATTAAGAGGAGGAAACCTAGGATTTAAGCTATCACACCAACAATAATAATAAATAATAAAAATAATCTAAAGTGAGAGAGGTCAAAATGTTAAGATTAGTAGATTACTTTAGTTCCAACTTTTTTAATAATATTATGAAGAATATTTTAGGTTTTCTTATATTAATTTTTTCCCTGAATGATCTAAAAAAAAATATTTTCTCACATCAGTTTATTACATTTAAAAATATTATTTTTGAGATATTATTCATAAAAAAATTAATTTTAATAAAAAAAATTCATCTTTACTAGTTTTCGATTATTTTGTATCTATTATGTTATATCCTAAACATTAACTTTAATTTGGCATCCATCTTAAGCCATTTTTAGGTGTAAACTTTTCTTTATTTTTTTTTATAAATTTTAAAATCATTATTTAGATTCTAGTTATCAATTTTTTTTTAGAGTACATGAGGTAAAGGTTCATTATCAGTCTTTATTTTATTTAGCAGATACTTTTGCGTTTTGTTTTTATTTTTAATAAAAAATGAAAAATAAGAAATAAGAAACAAATAGTAAAGAACAAAAACACTAACCAAATAGAGTCTTAAATGTATTCCAATTGTATATTACCTTCCTCAATTCAAGTATTAGTTTAAGTACCTTATAATCGTAATTTTAACAAAATAGTTAAGATATTCTCTTCTTTTGGACACATTTATTATAGTATATTATATTATATTTTAATCTTTGTTACACATAAAAAAATCAGATTAAAGTTTTTAACATAATATTTATATTAATATATGACATATATAACGATTTAATTTTAAATCAATTTAAAGTTAAAATTAAATCATTAACATAAATTATACTGAATATAAAATGAATTTAAATATGATATAAAAATATTTAAAATATAATATAATATGAAAATAAAATCATTATAGTTTCAATAAATTTAGGTTTGGCATGTAATTACAAATTATTATTATTATTATTATTATTATTTGTGGGAATCACGTGTTGTGAAATTAAATGACTCCTCTCGTTTTTCCTTTACAGCATGTTTACGTTGGGAGACGTTCAAAGGATTGCTCTTATGTTCTATACATTACTTGATTTGGTTAGGAGTATTATTACATTCTCCAAATATAATTCTTTATTGATTATAACAATTAGCCAGCTATCTCATTCTCATAGACAGAAACACTCGGAGTAGATTTTAAACACGTCACAATTATGTAATAAAAATGCAATAGAAGGTAAAGTATATGATATGAAAATAATATAATATTATCTCTACATAATATTTTAAATATGATATAACATAAAATAATTTGAATACGAACAATACACTAAATATATATGATTTTAAAATATTCAAAAGATTTTTAAAAATTATAGGCCTAAAAAAAGAAAACAAAAAAATGATGGAATTTTAAAAGAAATTACTCCATTTAAAAAAAAAACTGTTGAAGATCTTATATTTATATTTATATATAAGTTGATATTGAAATATTTCATTATCATAAACCGATTTCTCTGATCAAGTTAACGAAACAAATTCATTTGTATCCAAATTTTCTAAATATGTGTTAATAATAATAACAATAATAATGAATGGAAGTTTGTTAATTTCATTATCACCTCTAGCCATCCACTTGCCATTACTAGACAAAATCACATGCCTCAAAGGCATCATCACCTGTCCCATTGGTCACATGAAATCCAAAATCCAGCGCAGGACCATTTAGGAAAACGGCCAAATCTTCCTTTTCTTTACCATCATAACAAGGGCAATTATCGGAAAAACTTCATAAGCTAATTCATGAGGTGATAAATTTATTGTTTATTTATTTTTTAAATATATTTTATTAGATAGATATCACTCGTAAATTCATTTGTGATTTTTTTTT
>JBBYHM010000027.1:6760400-6771647 GCA_038381775.1 Adansonia rubrostipa
ATATAGAAAGAAATTGTAAAAGTTGAAATTCATAATTAAATACCACATCTTAAAGTGTGCTTAATTTAAATGAATCAATTGAACTCAACATGAACATCAATAAAAAAAATTGGTCATATGTTCAAATTTCTACCACACTTATAATATATATATTTTTTATACAAAGGAGGTCACAGCAAAAAAATATAAAAAAAGACTGTAGATATTGAGATTCTAACTCTAAACTTATTAAATGACATATCTTAAAAATAACTATATGAATTAACTGAGCATGGTATACCATTCAAATGATGGTAATGACATGAGAGCACGATGATGTTCATCTATGATTGTGCTTCCAAAGTAATGAAATCCAATAAAAACATTGAAGTATGCTTAACCTTTTTATTCCTCCCTTGACTTTGGCATCTATGATTCCCTTATCTTTTCACAAAAAATTTCATGAGTGACCATCATTTTTTTAAGCTGGCTCATACATGTAAGGTTCAAAAATATATATATATATATATAGATATATATATATATATATATATATATTCATATCAAGCACTCAAATAGTTGCAAAAGAATAGTTCTGATTCATAGGATGGGTTTTCCTTTTTCAGAGAAAAAGGAAAATAGTACTGTGATGGATAAAATGAAATAGGGCTAATGGGGAACATCACTATGATGAATATACAAACGTGTATAACACGTTTCATGCCACAAAATAGTGGACAAGTGATCAGCATTATTTCAATGGGGTTAGTGGATATTTCTTTGATTGATGAGAACCAAAGATTTCTCCCATTTCAATTAGACCATTTAAAGAGAATTTCAAAAGAAAGTTTTCTTTGTTATTGACATGGTGAAAATAAAATTGCCAAACTATCATTGAGGTTTAGAAGAAAGCTTTTTTTTTTTTTAATAATTTGTGGTGATACAGATAATTTGGAAGGATTTACGCAAAATAAAAAGGCTTGATGGAGATTTAAATCTAACCCAAGCACGCTTAGTTTGCATTAAACCAAATTGATTGCATATTTACTAGTTTCAACCTTATCTATTAGGCCGAGTAAGACCCTTATTTTTAAGGTTTAAGACCTAATCATTTTTTCGACGTAAAATTTATGACATTCTTTCTCATCCAATTGTGTAATACTCTCCTTGCGTTGATTTTTTATTTTTTCTTCACCTAAAGAGGAGAGTGAGTCAACTTGATTAGAGCCTACTTCGATCCTGGTATCGCTCATTACTTTCCTCATTAAAGACGAATTGGCAGTCTTCGTTATCACTTGCTACATGTACATACATTCAAACCCAAATTTTGTCCATTAGATGAAGAAAAATCTTTATTTATAGGCCCAAAATTCATCTCATCTCTTTGCAATGTGAAATCTGTGACGGATCGGAGAAACTCCGCACCGCGTTAAACCCTAACTTGTTAATGAACCCTCTCCCGAACTGAGCCTAAAGTTGGAGGCTATTCTGCCTATACAACGATGTCTCCCACCAATGGTCCAACATCCAAATATGATTTAATTTTTCTTTTAACAGAAAAAGAAAGAAAAAACAAACAAACAAAAAAAAAACTTCATTCCTGTATTAAAGAACAAGACAAATATTCTATCAAAAAGGAAAAGAAGAAAAAGAACAAAACAATTCAAAGTCTATTAGGTTCAGCCTGCTGGTAATTAGGATTTAGAAACACTATGGTTTTATAATATTAAAGATAACAGAGTGTAAGCTTTCGGGTGAGCTCTAAAATTGGAAATTGTTACTCCGATTTTGGACTGAAAAAAGAAAGGCAATTGGTTATTTCACTTGCTTAATACCATTTGGGCCTAAGGAAAACCAACGTCTGCAAAGAAAATTCCAATCAATCCATGGCCTCTAATTTTCTATTTGCATTAAATTTTGGGTTTGGATGGGCGAAGACCAATCTTCCTGATAAGGTAGGATCTGAAATTGGAATTGCTACATAATGCTACAAACCCAAGTGTTAGCTAAAATTAAGCCTAGATTTTATTTTAATTTGTGAGACAAAACTATCATGTTGATATGTGCTAAATAACTTTTCTAGAAAAATTCCATTAATCTTTGGAGAATATCATTTTCCATTGCGCAAGACAATAAACAAATATGATTTAGTTTTAAAAGTTTGAACTATTAGTGATGGTTTCTAAATGAATTCCAATTTTAAATTTTCATCGTTTTCTATTGCGTTATGTATGGCTTAATTGGTAAGGATGTGATGGGATTCAAATTTAAATTCATTATATGCCACATTTTAAGAATCGTTGCATAAACTAAAACTTAATCATTGTAATTAAGACTCCAACATATTATCAACATACCAATTGATATTGAAAAGATGTAATATTTTACCTCTATACTAAAAGAGAAAATTAAAGAAATTCTTTTTCCAACAAAAAAAAATTATAGAAGAAAGAAATAAAGAATCATATTCATCATTAAAGCACTAATAAAAGCTCAAGTGAAAGATAAAGAAAATGGATTTTAACCTAACAAGTGACGAACTCAAGAACCCAACAAAGAAAGAAATACATTAACCAAGTCCTTTATTACAAGTCCAACGTATAGAGTGACAACTCATAACATGTGTCACTTTTATAAGCTGGGCTTTAATAATTTCATTATTATTTGATGGAGCAGGTATCTCAGTTTGCACCTTTGTTCACAACTTCTTGGAGGTCTAACACTTATTTAATATAATTTTTTATACATATTTTTATCAAGGTCTCAAGGGAGCTGAGATCATGATCTTGAAAGACAGAGACTCTCATCTATTTTAAGATTAGATGCATATATATATATATATATTATATATACATTGTAAACAAAATCTTGTTCATACTTTGTGAAGCACCACCAAGCCTCCTAACACACGTAGAAAGTACAAGTGTAAGGTTTCCTACACTTTATTTGTTAATTAACTTTTTTTAATGAACTTCATAAGTAATTAATGGCCATAAAGTATTTTGTTTTTGATTTTTTTTTTTTGGGGGAAAAAGAGAAGAAAAGAGCTTGAGAGGTAGGCCAAGTGGCCTTCAAAATTTGATTAGTTTTTGTCATTGACAGAACTTTCATGTTATTCTACAGGGGTCACATCCATTTCTTTTTTTTTTTTTTTTACACATAGACTGTGGTAGCAGGAAATTAATATATTATAAATAAATATATATATATATATAGTGATTGGTACTATGTATTATATCTATTTAGATATCAAAGGCAAAAAATAATGATGATTATGATAGTTTAAATGTAAAAGAGCAACCATATTGTTGGATGTATATTTTAGTGGATTTAATGTATGCACAGGATGATAAGTAGATAAGATATTCTAACTAATACGACCCTTTTTGATGTTCTTTTCAAGAAAAAAAGACTATTATTTTTTGAATTAATTAATAAAATTTTTAATAATCCAAATCACTTCAAGTTCTACCTATAAATTTTCTCATATATATTAAGAAAAATAATTAATTGAGTTTTTTTTATGGAATTAATCTCAGCACTTGCTAAGAAAATCTTTTGTGAGGTCTTAGAATCCTTTGTTTAATTCACAACCACTTTAATGGATATATATACTCACATGACTAAAATTTGTGAAAAACTCCAAATACTTCCACTGCTATAAAAGCATTTGATCGATGTTTTAAATGATCAATACAATGATGACATGATGAAAATTCCTCTCGTTGCCTTAATTCCATTTAACTTGACCAAAATCCGAAGGGCTTCAAAGTTATACTTCTTCGGCATAATGACATATCCCCAAAGGGGTAATACCAAACTTCTCGAGATGCAATGCAAGTGGGCAAAACTTAAGAATTAGAAGGAAAAAAAAAATAACATTTTGTTAAGCTTGTGGATGTCAACATCTTGGATTGGATGCTAGGAATTTAATTAGCTCTTATCCAAACAAACCTATACCTAAAACATGCAATTTTTTTTCAACCGATTCTTAAAGACTTTCTTGTAACTTCAATAATAGAATCAAATTGTGACATTGATTTCCAATGTTACTATGTCTATCTTGTATCCATCAATCAAAATTTTCCCCCGCCCAAATGGCGAGATTTAACTTCACAAAGTTGATGGGTGGCTTTTCATTGACAAGACAAAAAAGTGGGTGACCCTTTACCTCTCATATTTATGCAAAGGTACATTATAGGTTCATGCACCTGTTTTTTGAGTCAATCATTACTTGACCCAATTTTTTTTTCTCAAAAAGAAAGTTAATTATAGGCTGCAAGTTAAAAGGGAAATGGAAAAGAATCTATAAAGTGTTGGTTACCATCAATCCTTGTTATCTCAATGACATTATTGAGATTTAATTATACGATGTTGCACTTGTTTCTTTCTTATTCTCACCGGCAGGGAAAGGAAAATCCTTTTTATCTAATGTTTAAAAGCAAAGTACTTGCATAAACACGGAGCATCGGTCAATTTAGTGTACACTGATGTGTGTGTGTATATATATATATATATATATATATATATATATGCAAGTCTCATATAGAGACTTCTCATAGTATTTTTGTCGTACAAATTTAGACAAGTTCACCAACATTTTCGAAAATAAACTAAAACGTCTCATTTGGAGAATTTAATCGTAAAAAGTTATTAACAATTTATTTTTAGCATGCACAGTAAAACTTAATTACGTGTATAGATATAATCTTTTTTATTGTCCAAATATTATTAGATTCATTTTGATTCGTAAACAACTCTAATCAAACACTATTTATTGGATTATAAAATGAAATTTTCAAATATATGTCAAATACTATTTATTGGATTATAAAATGAAAATTCCAAATATATGTTGTCACTTGTCAGTCATGTGTTGCAGTCAAAATGTGTACATGCATGAAGCTTAAAGACATTGCTTTTCAAGATTGATGAAATTTTGTACCTAAATTTTTTGCGGAGTGCTCTCGGTGTCACATTCTTAATATAACATAAAAATATATCATGACAAAAAGAATCCAAATGTACCCGGCATTAGAATCTATATTAGTAAAGTTTAACTTGAAAGTGAATAAGTCGTACAAACTGATCACTCGTATCCGAATATATATTAGACATAAATGTCAGACATGAGTATATTAAAAAATAAAAAATTCTAATTACATAAATTAAGAATAGCTACAATCTTTAATTTAGAAATTAGAACAATGTTAAAATAATTATTTTCTAACTCAAAAAAATTTTTTTCTTCAATATTCCTCCAACTCATAGAATAATAAAAGTAAAATCTTAATTAAGGGAAGAACAATGAAAAAGCTTTCATTGAAGCTTTAATTCAAGTATTTTTATTTGCTTTTAGTAAATTTTTTTTTAATGTGTAAGTCAGAAAATAGTTTTCCTCTCTTTCAATATCTAGTACTAAAGATGTGATTTTTATCATTTCTTATTGCCTAAGAAAGCAATATCTGTAAATGGGCAATACTATATATTATATATGAAAATTTGCTATCATCTGCAATTCTTAAACATGAAATGCTTTCTATTAAAGGAAACGACATAGAAAGCTGCGGGAAAACATACTGCATTGATAAACTGAAAGTGTCAAACACTACAAGAATAATGATTTATTATATATCATTATCACTACAATATTTTTTATACCAACAACCGAATAACCTACTAATGGAGTTATAGACTTTTAGTTTTAATTATCAAAATTTAATTTTTTATAACCTTAACTATAAAAAATTATATATTCTATAATTTTGCATGCATGGGTGGCGCCACATCAAGCTCAAATAAAAAAAATATACTTGTTCAAGACCTAACTTGACTTGATAGATTCGAAAAATCTATTTTACTGTTTAAATATGTTAAAAATTTTAAATAAATTATTTATGTTACTTTATAATATAAAATTTAAATAAAATAATAATTTAGATTAGAGCATATCAGTTCAAATTTAAAAAATTTTTATCTCAAATTTGACTTCCAAACAGAATTATTTGTATTTGAGTTAAATATATGATACTAATTGTAATTAATTTGAAAGTGAAACTCCGACATTCAGAAAGCATATCGAACTCGATAGAGATCAAAAGCTAAAGTATTTCTCCGATAGCTTTGAAGTTGAGATTGAGCATCTTGATTATCGTTTCATTAGTTGGAAATATAAGGTAGAAAACCGACGAAACATTTGAATTTCGATAGAGATGTTCCGTTTTATAATGGGGCCACAAGAAAAGACTTTGGAACTACAACAAGCATTATTGGATGTCATTAAATAAATTAAAACCCACCCACCTTGGCTAATTTAAATGATAATTTAGGTAATATATACTAATCTAAGAAGTAATGATCAATGCTGACTTAATCTTACATAATCTATAGTGTACTGCTATCTTATATAGGTGGAGTTCACATATATATTTAGAATGTAATTCGTTTTGTTTAAGCAAAATGATGAGGAAAAAGTATTTAAAAACAAATATATATGATTTTTTAGGCTAGAAAAAATCATACCAGTACCATATTTTTGATTATAAACCCTTAATTCAGTTAATTCATATATTTATATCTAAGAGATGCTATTTAACAAGTTTAAAATTCGAAATCTAACATTTGCGACTCATTTTCTGTGTTCTCCAAGTAATTGTGAATATTATTGTTAAAAAAAAATGTGTTTTGGTTTTGACCCAATTAATAGACTCATTAATGAGAAGTGGTTTTTCCCATTTTTCATAAATCACACCACGAATTCACATTTGAAGATTTTGGAAAACCTAATTTATTTCCTTATATAAATATATATTTAACAATAAAAAGAGATTGTTTAATCACTAAGAAAATTATAGCTATAAATCAATAACATTTTTTATTCATAAATTTTCATTGGAGCAGACAAAGCAACAACTTTAATAGGAAAAAACTTTATCTAGGTTTAGTCATGAATACAATTGGCTTGAAGGATGCGGCATCAAAATTCCACAATTTAAGACTACTAGGCCAATGAAACGTTACGCAATAGTTATTTTGAAAAGGATGGTCATACTGAGAATATATCCACAAGAGCGGAGGATCACTGTGTTAAATTCCACAAGCCCTAATATTAGGGTAATTAATTCCCATATCTTTGCAATTTAGGGCCTATGTTTTTTTATTTATTTTATAAATTTAGTTGCTAAAAAGTCAAAATAATTTGATTCTTTGTTTGACTCAAATTTAGGAATGCGTAATGCGTTTAAACAATAATAAAAGTTTGGTTGAAGAATATCTATGCTTCCATTCTTTTTATCTCTCTAAAATCTTTAAAAAATCGGTTAAATTAAATACTAACACAATTTCGCAAATATGGGTACGTATTTGCAAAGCAATTTAAATCAATGGGTTAAATTATCATTTCTTAAAAAATTTAATTTTATAAATTTATATGTTCATATAATATTTATATATTTATTATATTATAATCATATTTAAAATATTTTATATTTTATATTTTTATAAATTTTTATATATTAATAATATAATATTATATAAAATTTAAATCATATTTATTTTATATTATTTTATAATTTAATTATTTTAATATTATCATATTCGTTACGATGTTTAATACTAACATGTATCGAAAGTGAACTTTTATCGGGTGTCACAATATAAAAATACGAGGCAGGGTTTACCCCCCAATCAGCAAACACCTAAGGGATTGACACGTGTAAGAAATATCCAGCCGACAACTACCCCCTCCAGAATACGATACTAAAAATTATTGGAGCCGAAAGCCCCACAAGTTCCCAATTGGCCAATCCATTGACCTTTCGAATTGATTTGGGTGCGTGGGGTCCTCCGAAGAGACCAGAATCTTTATCGTGGGCCCGCACTCCCGCGAGCGTGCTCTCGATGAGACCCGTTGTAAAAGGCGAGGATTTTTAAGCATTATAAAAGAGGCTTGTCGGTCCCATCTATGTAGAAAGTGTGATCCTACGGTGATGGGACCCCCTCTTCTAGGCTTTAATTTTGTAATAATAATTTTTTTTATAAATTTTAAAATTAATACACATTTTAATATTTCATGAAATATCTTAAAATAAGATTATTACTTATTATATTTAATTAGTACAATATTATTTATATTAATTAATTTTAAAAAAATATTATAGATATTTATTAGAAAAATTTTTATTTTTAGTTATTGTTTTTAAAATATATATTTAATATATTTTTTCACTACATTAAAAAATAATTTTTTATTACATTCTTTTCATTAAATATAATCTTCTTAACGTTTCTCTTAACAAAATTAGTAAACCTCCAAATGAAATTCACTTTTGTTACATTTCTTTACAAAAGGACAAAATAATAATAATAATAAATTATTGTTTTAAACACGAAGGATTTAATCAAGTTTTCTTTTGACGTGCTCATTGAAAAACTTATAATTGAATTATAGACTACTCGATTTACAACTAAATTCTTCACAATCTTTATAAATATCATACCTTTTTCATGTTATTAGATTATATATGCAATGTACTTTGACATTTTTTTTTGTTTCAATTGATACATGTCTTAAATGGTAGTCCAAAACGGACCAACATGTATTGTACACTTATGTCTTATCTTTTTCATTTCCCATTCAATTTGGTAAATTAAGGTATCAATTACAATGCAAAATATTATTAGTGCAAACCATGTAAACACCGAAAAGATAAGGAAAAAAGCTGCCACTGGAAAGATTACATAAAAAATATTGGTACGTTCATTATAAGTTTTATATCATTAATATTATGAATTGTGATGAAAATATTATAAAGCAGCTTGAAATGTTAAATAATAATTACATTTGTGATTATAAGTGTGTGATTTTAATTGTTGCATTCGCATGGTTTGCATTCTAAATGTTTGCATTGTAGTTGACACTCTAATTTAATTTGTACTTGTAAAAGTTAGGTAATAGATTAATCTACTTTTTCAATAACGTTTCAAAGCCTTTATTTACGGGTATAAATTCTTGCTAGCATTAATATTTACGTTGAAAATATGACCAATGGACTGAATTATTTGTAAATTGCTTTGTTTTTAGTGGAAACATTGTTTGGCAACCCGATGAAGCATCTGTGGGCCGTCGACGACCAAAGCATGCTTGTTCATATGTTCTTGTCACAATTGCCATGATCAATGAAAACTTTCAAAAATATATACTTAAAATATTAAAATAAATTTTGAGTAAAAAAAAAATTAAGTAATTCATTTGGTAAACAACCGTTAATGTATCGGTTCGAACTACATTAAATCTATATAGTAAAAAAAATTGTTATTTAAAGTTCAACCTAACTCATCAAACTTTAAATTATTATTTTTATACTTTTAATTATATTTTAGCAATAAATTTAAATAAAAAATTAAGACCTCCAATTTGAAAATTTTAAAGCCTAATCATTAGATTATGTTGGAGATAATTTAGGATTACTAACATACATAATCTTAATAAACTTCTTATATTAATGATAAAACATAAGTTGGAATTCTCTAATTAGAAAATCTTTTCAATTCTAAAATTAGCGAGTAACACGAGAATAAGTAGTTTACATGTAAATAAAAATTTAAATCTTTTAAAGAATCATTTCTTTGAAAAAATATAGTAAATAGTCAAAGGTTAAAATTGATATTAATATTAGAATTCCAAATGGAGAGCAATAGAAATGTAGATATTGCTTTTTTAAAATTTTGGAATATGCTAACTAAATTGAAAGCAATTCATTATTAATGATAAATTAAGAGTAAAATACTTTTTTTGATCACCAAAGTTTTGAAGATCTTCTGTTTTTTTTTTAGTCATCTAACTATGAAAGATAATGATTTGCTCCCCTTTGACGTACCCTTTACAAGGTATGATGATGCGAGAAATTTGGTGATGAGTTCGTTATTTTTTATTGGTTCACCCAATTATAATGATATTTAATAAATTTTAACAAATCAAAATGTGATTTCTTTTAAAGTTAAATGACTAAAATAGAAATTTTCAAAAGTTAAATAATCTTATAGGTAATTTATTCTGTAGTATTCGTATTAACTTCAATAATGAGGAATTTGTATAGCAAAGAAATAATTATAGGGTTGATAACTTGTTTTATTATATCATGTTTGAAATTAGATAGGCGTATACATTGAGATGTAGAGAGCATAATACTACATAATTTAGAAGAATTGAAGACGATTAATAATTATTTCTAAAAATTTAAAAAGTATCCTTATAAGTTTTAGAAATGAAAAATTGTTCCTAACAGTTATTTTCTAAAATTGTATCTCTAAAAAATTTTTACATGACATTTGTCTTCAATACTATTTTATTAAGGACAACATTCTTCTCTAATATTGCTAAATTTAAGATAGCAAGATATATTTTTTTTATTGTCCTTTTATCTCGTCCCTAAAAATCTTTTATTTTATAGTGTAACCTACACTGGTTGTTTGAGTTTTAGTTGCTACGTTTGATTAAACTTAATTTTAAAAATCTTCAATAGAGTCCCTAATGATTTATTTTGATGAATCAAATTATTAACCACACTAAATAAAAATGCTAACAAAAGTTTACATGTTACAATGTGTATTAGAAAGCTTTGGGTACACTTTCTTCAAAGATTGAAGGTAATTTCATGAACATTATTACAAGGATCAAAGAAGTATCCAATTGTGGGAGTGCATAATCTTTACGTAATATTTCATATTCATTCACAATTAAAAAAAAAAAAACTTAATTTTTCATCCACGACTTTTAAAAGAAGTTTCAAATTCATCCATCCCCTCAATTATTAAAATTTGACAAAATTCATCATCCCAGAACCATGTATTGATCCATGTGGTTGCTCACGTGGCAAAAAATTTGGATTCCCTTAATTTCTTTTCAGTTAAAATTTAGGTCAAATAGGCATTCATAAGTGATATCTCGTTCAATTTTTAATAATGGTTCTCAAAATAGATGAATTTCAAACAGTTTTAGCGGGTTGTGGGTGAAAAAATAAAATAAAATTTAAAAATTATGAATGAAACAAAGGCTTATCAATCTCTCTTGCATTTGAATGATACAATCAATGAGATACCATTTGGTGACTTAATTGGAAGACAAATTAAAAGTTTCTGAGTGTTGAGAAATAAAGCAAGAGCAAATGAAAACACTTGTTATAACATAAAACTTTTATATTGTTGAAAATTAGTATGTTAATTGTTTTAAAGTGTTGCAAACAAATGTATTAATGAGTTGGATAAGGT
>JBBYHM010000027.1:6798826-6810525 GCA_038381775.1 Adansonia rubrostipa
TATATATATATATATGTATATATGTACGGCTATAGCTCATCATTTCTTAAAGTATTTATATTCGATATTCGTGTTTGACACATATCCAAATTTAAATTTGGGAATATAATCCCATGAACATTGAAAACTTCAAAAAAAAAATTAATAAACCCATATTGAACACTTACACTTGATGTCAAGTAACATAGTATATTAATTTTATTCATCATATTCCTAGGGAAGAAATAAAGCAGTTGGTATACAATTTATCTTGGAATGTTGCAGGTGTCAAATTGGTTTATCAATGCTCGGGTTCGCCTTTGGAAGCCAATGGTTGAAGAAATGTATTTGGAGGAAGTCAAGGAACAAGAAAGGAATGGCAGCGAAGAGAATGCAAACAAAAGTAGTGTGCAAAAGGATCAATCAGGCTCTAGCTCCGGTTCCCATCAAGAGAGTGTGTCATTTATGATGGATCAAGTTAAAACTCAACCCAAGCCTGAGATTTCCATCAACCAGACTGAATTTTCCAACTCTACAATCTCCACATCTCCCATGGGAGGGTCCCTTCTGCCACAAACAGCTTTCAATCTCATTGGATCATCTGACATTGATGGTGCTGCTCAAACTCAAAGAAACCCAAAAAAGCCAAGGAGTATAAATGACTTGCAGAATTCCCCTAGCAGCATCCTTTCAATGGACATGGAAATGAAGCAAGGTAAAACAAGGGAAATCAACATAAATTTCGGTGATGAAAGGTTTTCCAAGGACAGTTACTCATTCTTAACCGCAGCGGCTAATCCTGGAGGTGGATTCGGCACGTACGGTACTATGGGAGAGATTGGCAGGTTCGATCCTGAGCAGCTTACACCGAGGTTTCATGGAAACGGTGTTTCCCTCACCCTTGGCCTTCCCCATTGTGAGAATCTGTCGTCACTTTCGGGGAACCACCAAAACTTCCTATCAAACCAGAACATTCAACTAGAAAGAAGCTTAGAATTAGGAGCAAGCGAATCTGATTTCTCCGGGATCAACACCCAACAAGCTTCTCATTCGAGCACCGGTTATGACAACTTTGAGATGCAAACTAGGAAAAGGTTCGATGCACAATTATTGCCAGATTTTGTGGCCTGAAACAAAATCGAAATTCAGAAATGGATTCACTTTCAATTCTATCGGTTGATATTCTACAATTCTGCTCCCTTCTTGAAACACTTCAGGGCTCGGGCTAGTCAGTTAAACCTTGACTCTGAGCATACATCAATAAAAGCGGAAGAACAGGAATATAAACTCTCCAAGTTCAGTTTCTATTTATATCCTGCTTGACCTACTGTAAAGAAAAGATGGATAGTTGGTATATATATATATATATATATATATGTATCTATATATATATATATATATATATAATAGGTAATTACTCTATATTCTTACGTAGTTTAGGCTTGAATTACTAAGTTTGAGCATTGTATATCAGAATGCTACATTTGGATATTGATATTCCAAACATTTTATATATATGGAGATGCAAATTGGTTCTTGGGGTGCATACAGTCGATATATGTGAAATTGATATATGTGATGTTTTTAACAAAATTGAAGGAGATAAAATTATTATTTTAATACAAAAAATAGGTTGTCAAAACAGACAAAACTATTTTATGATAAAAAATCGAACATTATATGCGAAACTAATATATTGGATGCCTTTCAAAAAATCGACTCAACAATATTATTTTATATCTACAAGATATATGAGACTTATAGAAACTATTTCTCATTATATAATTCGAAATTATATTCATTGGGTATTTTGATTTGTGTTAAAGTCTTAGGGTCCTTCACCATGGGATGAATATGGACAAATTAAACAAATTGCGACCTTTAAAAATGTGATTTCCTTGTTAATTAGGACACATCAAACGGCAAAGCACATCAAATTATGATTTTTTTTTTTTGAAAATAATAATTTCATAGTTTGAATAATCACTTTATTTTTCATTTAGCTGGAAATTTTAACATCATTTCATTAGGCAAATATAGTTTAAGATTAATTTTATTAAACTATGTTTTGTAAGTTCATTTTCTTATATAGATAGTGATTTTTTTTAATTTCAAAAGTAAAATTAAAAAATTATCACATATCTATTTTTTAAATTATATTTTTATTTTTAAATATATTTTAAGAATATGTGTCATTGTATGAATTTGGCTTGAAATGTAAAAAACTTTGACTATGTACAACTAAATACATCATGGACTCATTAATTATAAGGTTGTAGCCCTAGCCCCCCCCCCCCCTCTTTTTTTTTTTGGGTTCTCATGCCAATTAGATTATCTTTGAGAGTGACTTTCTTGTCTCACAAATCTAAAAATATTGAGTAAAAATTAACACAATTCATTTATATAATAATCTTTAAAAATAATATGTAATAAATTTAAATCTTTAACAGTAATTTTTTTATCACACATCCTTTACGAATAATATAATAATAAAATTTGAGAACCATTAGCTCGTCATATTGTCATGTACTACCGTATATGAAAATCTAAGATTTGCATTTTCTTCCTCTTTTGGCCCAACTATGGATGAAACTAGAATTAAGCGTGGATTGATTTGGTAAAAAAATAAAAGGATAGATAGAGTGATGTTTGGAAAGAAAATTAAGAAAAAAAATAAAAAAATATTATTTTTTATATTTATTAAAATAAATTATTTTAAATTAAAAAAAAGAAAATGAGATATTATGTGTTATGTAAGTATATTTATAAAATTATTTATTATTTTTTAAAATTTATTTTTTAATTTTAATTTCTGTATAATGATAAAAGTTTAAGAGTTTTGAATTTGAATTGGGCTTTTAATAATGAATGTTTTGGGCTGGGCTGAGAATACTCAGAAAATTCGCAATGCCATAGCCTTGGTGGTGTTGTGAACCATCGAGGATCAGAGCAACCAAAGAAAGAAGAAGAAAATGGAGAAAGGAGGGAAAGCGACTTGGAGGGAGGAAGTAGAGGATCTGGTGGCTGCCGGAGACACGCAAGGCGCAATCTCTTTTTTATTCGAAAACCTCCTTTCCCAACTCCAAACAACGTCTTCTTTGTCGTCATTGTCGTCATCTTCGGACGAACTCCGGTTAGCACCTGTTCTCTCCGACTTAGCCTCTCTCCATTCCTCCATCGGCTTCTCCCTCAAATCCGATCAACTTGTTTCACGCGCTTCTTTTCTCAAGCAACGCACTCACTCTTCCAGGTACTGTTTCATTTTTCTTTTTGTTAATGTTAATGGAAATAATTTTAAGGCTAATTTCCCAGCCTTTAAAAAAAAAAAAAAAAGAAAAACTTCAGTGTAGGGCTTACAAACAAGGACTTGAAGGAGGATTCTTTAACACTGCCTGATGTTTCTTTGGCTGGAAACGACAATACTTTGACTCATATTGCAACTCAATGTGCTAACTCTTTAGCTAAGCCTTCGTTTTGATCGTCTTTTTGCTACTTTTTTTTTTTTTTTTTTTGTTTCCGAAATCAAATATGACAAAAAGTTTGCTTCTTTCGTGCGGTATTGTGATTGGTTATGGGAAAATCTAATATGTTTTCATTTTGAAGGATTTTATTGCAGTTTATCTCTATGAATTATGTGCAAGTGAATTGTGTGTGTGCGCGCGCGCGTGTGTGTGTGTGTGTATTGGCAGAAGGGAATCTGGAAAAGTTATCAGTATTGTTTGATAATGGTTCGCAACCCAAATCATCTTCAGATGATTGTATACTTTGTTCGATAGCCTTTTCCGTCTGAATGGTCTTGAACTTTTTGGTTGTCGCGTCTGTATATTAGTTTTTGGATGACCTATTATAGAATTGCAATTATGATGGTTTATACAGATTGAGAAACCATTGTGGATCGGGAAACAACTGAATTCCTCTCCTCAGAATACTAGCCTGGAGTGTCAAATCTTTCTTTGGAGGTTAGTAAAGTTGAAGCTCCTAAGAGACGGGGCAGGGGAACATTTTCTTATAGAAAAAATGAATTGTATAGTGATAGACTCTGTGACATGTCTACTCCCAAAGATATGGAGAATGAGAATTTGTGCAAACACACTGAAACAAAGATAGTGGACTGTAAGGCTTTATGTCTCAATCTGTAGACTTTGTTTTGACCAATGCTCTGCATATTCACATATCTGTCTCCTACAATATGCCAAGTTTATTACTTCTAAATGTAGAAGATAGATAGCTCAATCTTTTCTTAAATGAGCCTAAAAGTGTGTTTATTTGTTTTTCCCAGACCTTGGTCTAATGGGATGTAGAATGCTTTCAAACAGAAATATCTAACACTTTGTTGTGACAATTTTGTCTTCTTACGTTTCTTTCTGCTGATTTCAAGATATTTAAGGTCTTTTCTTCTTTTTTTTTTTTCCTTTTTTTTTCTTGGAGGTTAAACTGGTGAAATATATCCATTTAACCAGTTGAGAGTGAAAGGTGCTGTATAAAGTACTTTAGAACTCCTTTTTTTTTTTGCGGTAACATAAATTCTAGTCATAACTTGAAGCTATAAATGAGTTTTTTTCTTGGTTTTGAATATGTTAGTATTAGACATCTAAAACCTTGATTGATCACATTGGAAGGCAGATTTTAGTTTGATAGTCAATGCTCACAGTATGTTTTCTGTATTGTCTTTCTAGATCTTACTAATATTTTAGGGATGGAAATTCTTTTGAATGCAGCTAAATATGGAACACATCATGTTCTTGTTTTCGCTGACTTTTCATCACGTACTAGGATGTCTGACCTAGAGAAGATTTTTGAGGACTTCAGAGACTGTGGAGTTGTCATTCACTGGGTCAATGATACAACAGCCCTTGCAGTATTTCGAACACCTTCTATCGGCAGTAATTACTAGCTTCATTATTGATGATTCTGTTAAATTGTTTAGTTACATTCTTCAAAATAGATCTCTAAAGCTAGTTTGAGGCAGGGGCTATTTTTTTAAATGTTTCCTCTAGTTCAGAAATCTGGAATCACTATCATCATGGTTTTAGCTCTTTGATGTGCATTCAAACTTGGGGCTGAATACAAGCATTTATTCCCCTTGATTTGCTACGCTTCCTAGAACATAATGCAATTAAGGAAAATGATAGCCTGAGGAAAGGGTGAATTTTCACATTTATTTTTTAGTTGCACTTGCCAGTATGTTTCAAGTAATGAGATTGGAGTGCTTTTTGACCTATGTTTTCAGTTTCTCAGGGGGTGATTAGTTTTAGAATAGCTACTCAGTGGGTGCTTTGGTGTTAACTGTAAAGTGCTTCAGGACTCTGTTGAGGAATTTATTCTGTTTCAGAGGATTTAAAAGAGAGTTTTTGATGTCATCTTTCTCAGGCTTTATGTTTTGTCCAGGATGCTTTTCTGAATTTCCTTCAGAAGATGTATAATTTGTTTCTGAGGAAGTGTCCAGCCTTTGGCATGGTGAAATCAGAGCAATTTGATGCTGATGATGTATTTGAGATATGAATAGGGTTTACCTTTGTAATTCTCTGATAGTAGGCTTTCAAAATGATCTAATAAAATTCTAAGTTAGGAGCCAATGAGAGGGGTCTGGGACTGATAACAGCTAGAGCTGCTGTTGCTTCAAATTGTTGCAGGTTGTGGTTGTATCTCAATTACCTATTCCCCAATGTCTTTTCACTTAGTAACTGAAAGTGGTTAATAACTTTATCCTTGGCATATGAATCCTTAGACTTTAGTGAAAGAAATTATTACAATTGGCGAGATATATGTATTAATGTTGAAGATCTCTCGGTACCCGAGACTGATTCCAAAGCAGGGTGAGCTGAAGTGCCCTGCGCAAAAGCCGTTCTCACTAGTGTTTAACGTGTGACTCTTCCACCCAGCTTTAAGGTCAAGGAAGATCCCCAGTATAGTTCCTTTCCTTGAGGCATGTTCAGTGTAAGCCATTGATCTGTAGTTATACGAGGTGATCGTGCATTAAGCTAATGCGTACAACTAGATATACAACAGATGATAGGCTACTGTCCCACATAAAATATGGTTGGTGGAGAGCTTACTGTAAGGTCAAGCTCCTCCAAAGACACTTAGCGAACATCACAAATTTCATTGAGAGGAAGAATAGGTACTGCTTCTTCAGGAATGATTACCTAGAAACTAAAACAACCCTTTGCTATGTTACCTGGACTCTTCATTTTTTCTAAATTACTGATATTAGGGATCTATTTCTGATACATATTCGGACATAGGTATAGAGGCATGATCCTCCAGATATATGGAAAAACATAGAAAAAAATTGAGCATACTTGTGTTAGAAAGATACCCATATCCAACACTCACCTTCGAATTTGGGTAACATAGACTTTTTTGAGTGAAGTGTGGGGTCCCTTAAGTAAGTAGATATCTTATGAAAGCTAGCAAGTAAGAACCAAGCGTTGAAATAAGATGCTTCTGCTTAGATTATATGGTTAGCTCAGTAGATACTTTCATGTAGCTTTACCTTGTGGGTTTTGGCAGTAATTATACTTTAGCATATGGGTCTTGGGTCATTTGTTATGGATATGGAGGGAAGCCTTTATCTTCATATAGTTTAATCAGAGGTCTGTCAGTGCCTGATGTTGCATGCTTTTTAAACTGAGATGGTATAACAAGTGGTGGTAATAGTGTTTCTTTCGCTATAGCCATGTGCTAAAAGTTGTTTGAATTTAACATATTGAATAATCATCCTCTTTCTTAGAGTATGTATCTTACAAATTTAGTTTTGCTTAAATTACTTCTCAAGCTCTAGACGTTATTTGGATGAAACATAAACTTTTCAGCCAAAATTTTAAGGGCTTCCATCTCAAAGCCATTAGGAGATTGGAACACAAATTTTTGTATGCCATATCTGAGAGGATGGGGCATTCTTTTGTTACCATCTTTTGAAGATTGGTTGGAATTTCTGTATCAAATTTAGCGGAAAAGTACCCAGAGGTACTTCTGCAATCAGTTCATGATGCCATTAGCTTCTTTCAAAACTTCTGATTTTTTGGCTGTGGGTAGCTCTCTGTCTGAAGTTGCTGATAATGCTATGTTTGAAAGGCTTTGTGATAATTTTTTTTCCTTTTGACTTAGCAGTTTCTTTGGTGCTTTGTTGTTGTTCATTTCCTTGTTTTATTGCAGCCTGTTGCCAGCTTCCCTTTAAATTTTTGAAAAACTCGTTATGCTTTCTTTTGGATAGATGAAATTCAATTGTAGTGGAAACAGGACAATGCTTTTTTGTCTGAACAGTTAAGTGTCCGTGGCAATGGTTCAAGACTTCAGGTAGAAACAACGGCAGGACTTGTCATGAAAATCAACTTGGCATTTATTTGTTGTCTATATGTGGACCATAGAACAATAGCTAATGAGAATCAACTTCAGTGGCATGCATTTGTTGTTTTCTTCTGGACCATTGGGACAAATCTAGCATTGTTCTTAAAAAAGAGTACAACATGTTAAGTTGTGTTGTCCTATAGCTCCAATCAGCTTGCAAACTTCTGCATCAGTAATACTTTATTTTGGCTAACAATCTCAAATTTTGTGGCAGCCCTTGAAACCCTCAAACATGTTCGTTTGCCATTTCCTATACGTATACTTGACTAGGATGATATACTTTTGGGGTCAATTTCGACAAGGGGTAATTTAAATAAGCATACTTTCATTTAGTTGGAATTTAAATAACAGCTGCATTCCAATTTGTAAATGCTCACGCATTTCTTTACTCACTGGGGCTGAGTGGTGCAGTGTATTTCTGCTTCTTTATTTATTTATATTTGGTATAGCTGTTTCTTAGTTTTTATTTATTATTATTAGTATTATTATTGTTATTATTATTATACATTGATGATTCATTTTCTTTTGCTGAATATACTTTTGCTTCACCATGCTGAGAGTTTTCCTTTTCTGTACGCTATTGACTCGTGAAGATTAATATCGACTAAAATACTAAATTCCTGTTTCACTATTGTTCAGGTCCCCTCTTCCTATCTCTGTATTTGTTCTTACGTAAATAGTTTTTCAACTGATTTAACTCTATATTGAGTTATAGCTTATGCTACCTGGACTTTTCATTTTCTTTGAAGTACTATGTCGGACATATGCTCAACACATATTTGGACATGGGTATGTGGGTGTGATCCTCCTAATATATAGAAAAACTTAAAAAAAGTTTTAAGTATACTCGTGTCAGACAAATATCTATATTTGGCCATTATCCTGAGTTCTGACAGCATAGTCTATACATATTTATTCCTAGCCGATAGTAAAGTTTCCATGTTATAAAATTATGCAACTTTCCTATTCAAAATATTGCAGTTAGCTCCTCTTTAGGTAACAAACCTCAGGAAAAGGAAAAAATTGTAGGATTTATCTCAAGGGGAAAAAGAATATATGGTAAGATTAAAATTTTGATAGTGCTGAAATGTGTGGTGTTCATTTTTTTTAGATGTGGAACCTCCTCGCCAAAGACCACAGACATCAGCAAGAACTGCACAGAGGCTGATTGCCCAGGCAATGGGATCGAAATTTGCCATCCTCAACCGTGGGGTCTAGAGAGTTGAGAAACCAGGAAGAAGCCAGGAGGAATCGGATGGTTACGAGGCAAAAATTGGGGCGACGATTGAATCAAATGAAAGTTTTTTTTTTTTTTATAATGTTAATGCATATTGTTAACGAAGCAAAGAAAAAGGAAAAGGAAATTGGGAGTTTTGAACTCCTCGTTTGTTATTTGTCAACAGGGTCTATAACACAGCTATAGATATCTTAGTCAGTGGCACTCTCCCTGATTTCATATTTTCTTGGAAGATTAAAGTTGGTTGCATGGTTGTCCTTTACAATGGCTTCTTTTTTTTTTAAAGAAAAATATTAATCACTTGTTGCTCAGATCGGAAGTTCCACACTGAAATTGCTTCTTTACCTTTTATATAAATTCTGCCTCTTGCAAGAGTATTTATGATAAAAAGTTCATTGTGAGTCCTTGTACAATAGTGAAGCAAGAATTTAGTAATTTATTCTGTATAATATTAAATTTAGTATTTTAATTTTTGTATTTTTTTTAAGATTGTAGCAAATAAAAAAAATAGTTATTGGTATTTAAAAAAACCATTTAAATGGAAATAACATTTGATGTGTTATGTGATGTGAAATTTTAAATTTTATTCAAAAATAAGTTTGGATTATAGGCCAATTTAAGGATTTTTTTATTTATAAAATTTAAAATTTTACATCATATGTGACGTTAGTATTTTATCGGATTTAAATAATTTTTTTTAATGTTAATTATTTTTCCTCTTTGCTACAATTTTAAAAAATATAAATATTAAAATATTAAGTTTAATAATATAGAAATTAAAATATTTTTTTCATTATAATATAAGGTCTGTTAGTGGATTTTTACCGACTATTTAGTATTACTATTGGTGTATGATTTTTAGATTAAAAATTGCTTTTTATTGCAACAATGGCGAAAGGAAGTTGCGTTCATTAAAACAATGTTGAATAATAGGTGAAAAAGTTGACTTCTATTGTTAAAATTATTGTTTGGAAATTCAAATAAAAAAGTAAAAATTTTATAGCTGTTTTAGTTCAATGGTATGTTTTGAAGAAGAAATGATTTTATTATTCTCGTATTTTTTAATTTTTATTAGTTTATATATATTTTTTAGGCATTTCAATTATTAATAGATGTTTTTCGCTATAACATTAACCATTTAAAGTTCCTAAATTACATTTTTCTTATCACACTTAAAATTTTTTTCAACTTAAATTTTTTTTCGACTCAATTTTTTTTTAGTAACATTATTAAACTAAGCTTGAACAGTAAATCAGATCAACTTACGAGCTCGTTTTATACGTATGAATTGAAAAGAGATGAATACATCCTATTCTTTATAATTTTTACTCTTCGTAGTTTTTCTATCAATTAGCTTAATCCCAACACCTTATAATTTTACTCTTTGTAGTTTTGTATCAATTAGCTTAATCCACGAACCAGAAGCTTTATAATTTATCACCACTCTTTGTGGTATCTGCTTAATAATTTGTAATCACTTTCGACCCCAATGCGATGTAATTGTAAATAATGAAAACCATACTCATCAAGGTTGTCGATGTGTCCCCAGCCCTATGTTTTTAGGAGGGGAACAATTTGCCCTTTTTTCTTCCTCCATTCAAAATTGCACCTTCTTCTCATATCTCCGAAGCTTTCCCACCTTGACTTCTAGCGGTGATTCAACGAACTTGGGAAGTGAATATGATTGAGAATCTTCCCCGAGATATTGCCCTGGATATGTTTTCAAGGCTCCCCGTCACTTGTATTTTCCAGATCAAGTCTGTTTGCAGAACTTGGAATGCTTTAACCCTGGACAAATGCCTGCCTGCCATGTAGGATATTATTGCTTAGGAATCCAGGCCTCGTCCTTCACTGTGATCGTCTTAAAGCATAACAAGTTGTATTTCCTTGACTGTGGCGATGTACCTCATCAGTCTAGCAATAAGGGGAGAAGAACTGACACGAAGCTAAGATCTTTTATTCCTGAATACCATGTGGTTTGTTTATGTAATGGCCTGATATGTATAGCTGATGCACTTTGTTACAATCCTATGATTGTTTGCAATCCTTTCACTGGAAATTTAGTAGAACTGCCCATGGCAAACCAGTATCCTGGACGAGAGGTAGCTTTTGGATTCGGTTACCTTCCCGCAACAAACGAATACAAAGTGGTTCGGTTATTATACTTCGTCAACGTTGAAAATGGATGCTGGTTGACGAAATCAGATTTCCAGGTTCTTACCCTTGGCACAGAGACATGGAGAAGCTTGGGAAGTCCTCCTTTGTCGCTTGATCAGAATCCGTCCGGAGCCTTGCTAAATGGAGCTCTCCACTGGGTAACTACGCATTGCAAGACAGCATGCTTTCCTAGTATTGTTCTGAAGATAATCTCGTTTGACGTAGCAAAGGAGACATTTATTGAGATCCCACTCTCTGCTTGTGGTAGTTTAGCTGTTTGTAACAATTACTTGGTGGTTTTAGGACAGTGCCTTTCTGTTCCTGTTTCCTGTTCTGATCGGAATATTGAGATATGGACCATGAAAGAAGATAATGTGAAGGAGCCATGGATCAAACATTATGTCATCGGGGCACATCTGCCAATTAGCCTGAATCAAACTACAGACCGCCCAACATACTCGAGGCCATGCAAGAAGTCGAAACAACGCAATGGAGTTGTTCAAGTAGTCTGTAGGCTGAAGGATGGAAAGATTTTGCTGCGGAACATGAATCGAGCATTGGTATTGTACGACCCTGAAAATGAGGAATTCAAAGATCTGGTCATTGTTAGACTGCCAAAATGGTGTTGCACGATCGTTCATGTTGGAAGTCTAATATCGTTACAGGACATTAAGAGAAATGAAGTATAAACAATAAATCTACATTTATATTGATTCGATCAGGTCCCTTGTTATTCAATCAATTATTTTCTTGAAACTCTTTCAAGAAATAATCAACTTTGATATCAAATCCGGCACGGAATTGAAGTTAGAATTTCATTGGTGATATTAAATAAAGCTTTGAATTAAGGGTCATAAATGGGTTGCATGAACAACTTTAAACAGTTGAAAAGTTTTTGTCATTCACGCTATGACATAATAGTAATAGTATAAAACTTTAATATTCATTACAAGTTCCTGCCTGCTTGTCATCATAT
>JBBYHM010000027.1:6952307-6967493 GCA_038381775.1 Adansonia rubrostipa
CATAACTGATTAATTTAAAAATCAAAATAATTGAATCAAATTAAATAAAATTTTATCAGTTCAATCAGTTAAATCAATTTAAATCAATTAATGCTTAACCTTAAAAACATAAAAAATATTTCTAATAAGTTTGCATAGAAAACTAAAAACTATTTTAACATTGAATTAAATATTTTCTTTTTTAATTTTATTTAATATATAGATTATAAATAGGTCCAAAAGCACATGACATGGCCAAAGCCAATATAGCCATTGCCATGAAATATGAATGATGGGATAGAATATAGAAAAAGAAAACCAAAAAAAAAAAAAAAAGAAAAGAAATTAATTGCCTTTTCGCAAGATATATGTGTCTTTCGTACACATGTTTTGGCTGTTTAGGGAACTTTCAGTGTTTCCTTCCAACTTTCAAACACTCCCTCTGTATATCTTTTTAAAAAACTTTACATTTTTTATTCATAATTTATTTCAATTCAATTTATAAGTTCATTAAATTATTATTAAAATATTAAAAAATTATTTTTAAAATTTATTTTTATTAAATAAATAATAATTTAAATTAAATCAAATCAAATAAAAATTTATGAACTTAGACTTTAACTTATTTCAAGTCCGATCTATTAAATTGTTAAGCCGTTGAACCGATCTAATCGTCCATTGAGTACTTTATTTTTTATTAAAAAAAAAAGAAAAAAAAAAAAAGAAAAAGAGAAATCAAGTAGCACATGGATAATGGATTATGGAATGTGTAAATAAACGTGTCATTGCTATCTCTGATTCATAAACAGTAGGAGTGTAGGACATTGATTTAATGATATTAAGTACATCCATTTTCAATGAAAGAAAAAAAATGTTATTTGAAAAATAAATTATCTTGAAAAAATAAAAAAAAAATTTTATTTTTTATTTAGTCGTTAAAAGTTATATATAGTAGTTTTTAAAACTTGATAGCATTATGATAGATTTTTTTTCTAAAAAAATTATTTTTAATATAATATTAGATAAAAAAATTAAAAAACCAAAATTATTGGATATCATAACTTTGATTTTTTTTCCCGCAGCTAAGTTATCATCGTTTGGCTTGATAACATCAAACTCAATAATTTTTTTTATTAATAGTATTAGATCTATATTAAAATTGACAAAATAAAATCAATGAGACTTTATATTAATAATATAGATATATACTTAAATTTGTTAAAAAATCTATAGAAGAGAGTAAAGTTATTTCGTGGTTATTGGTTAAAAGATATAGATAGTTTTTAATAAGATATAATTTTAATTTTTAACTTAAAAATAGTAAAAGGCACAAGTATCTTTATCAATATATATTTTTTATTTTGATTTTTTGTGTAATTTACTTAGTTAAGTTGGTGCTATTTGACTTATAATATTAAACTCGATCAAAAATTTTGTAATAGCATAGATATAGATTGTTGAAATCAAATCCGTCTATAATGAGAGAAACCCTATGTAAATCTAAATAATTAATAAACAATTGATAGGTTATTCAACTCTTTTTACTTATTTTAAAATTGAATTTCATTAAATACAATTTCTACGTATAATTTATAATAATAGACTAAATTAAAGGCTCTCATTATATGTTATGCACTTTAGCAATCATCGGCTTAAGAAATTAATTAAGATTTTCTTGAGGATGAAATTCTAAAAGGTCACAAACAGTTGACCTTTAAAAATGTCCTAAATAAGAAAAATCCATTTAAATTCTGCAAGTATGTGAATGGTTTAGGTGTAAAATTTTAAAATTAGAGATGGAACTTGGTTTGTACTAATTTCATGGGAGAAAATGCTAGGAAATTAAGATAGGACTGAAACATAGTTTTATCGCATAAATTATTAAAATGAATTTGATGATAGAATCTCTTCAACGGAGTAAATAGATTCTCTTGAATACTCTTGAGATAAAAAAATCTTTTATAAATTTATAAAATTTTATTTGAGAATTCCTTGAAAAATATTTCTATATTTAAGTTTCGAATTAAGAAAACAAATTATAAAATTCAAACCCTTTCACTTCTTTTGCATAAAATGTTAAGATGAATTTGATGGAGTCTCTCAGAAAAGCAAACCGTTTCTCTTAAATACTCTTGAGATAAAAAAATCTTTCTCGAAATTTCATCGGTATGATGGAAAATTCTGTGGAAAACATTTCTAACATTAAAAAAGTGGATAAATAATAAAGACTGATAAACTTTAAAACATTTAGGACAATATTAGACTAACCAAGTACTGTCTTTATTATAGGCTTTGTAGAAGTATTGATCCTTCCCTATATAAAACCAATTCTAAAAACCTAATTCTAAATATAGATCATAACCTATTCATTTTAAAGCATCTTGATCAAATTTAGGATCATCTTTAAAAAAATAGATTCATACGGATAACTAATCACACCTTATAAAAGATTAGTGGGAACTCGTTATTCTTGTATAATAGCTAAATTTACATCTGGCCCGTTATGATAAATTGAATTAATTTTTTTTTAAATAGATAATATCAATATGAACAAGATTTAGAATTTATAATCTAAAATTTGAGAGTGTATGAAATATTTGTCTTTTTAGGTGGGGAGATTGACAGGTTGCTTATATATATTCTCCGCCCTTTAAATATTTTATAAAAAAATTTAATTTAACATTGCTTTTTGGTATCTATCTTGAGTCATTAGTAACAACATGAGTTGTCCTCAGCCTCAATGGGTTGCATTGCATTGCATGCATACCAAACAAATTAATAATTAGATTTAATAGTTGAATTCTTACTGCTTAAATTAAACACTCCAAAAATCAAATGAAAATTAACTTCGAAAACGATAACTCAAATCGATAATTCCTCTAATCATTAAAATTGTGATTGTTTAAGGTTAATTTATTTGGTTACTTGTTAATTAGTATCCATTTTTGTACATTTAATTTAGGTTAGTAATTGTTTAAAATACGTTTACATAAAAATTATTTCATCTATTATTACTTGAGTTCTTAAGTTCCACAAACGAGATTAATAAGATAATATATACCATTAAAAAATTTTAAAAAATAAAAAACTAAATTAAAAAAGGTATGGGACTTACGATAATTTCTTAATCCACCTATGATATTTTCATAAAAAAATATATAAATATGATACAAATATACTATTATATTAAAGTTTATATGATATAAATTATTAATATTTCAGTGGTAAAAGTCCATTAAAAGTCCCTTCCTATAATAAAAAAAGCATTTTGATTCATATACTATTAAATTTAGTATTTTAATCTTTGTAAATTTAAAATTGTATTAAATAAGAAAAATTATTAATAGTATTAAAAAAATCATTTAAATGCTAACGTACTATGACATGAAATCTTAAATTCTATTCAAAAATGTTTGGATTATGGGTCAGGTTTGAGTTATTTTTTTATATAAAATTTAAAATTTTACATCATATAACACATTTTTATTTTTATCAATATTTAAATAAATTTTTTAACATCATTAATTATTTTTTATTTATTATAATTTTAAAAATATAATAATTAAAATATTAAATTTAATAATAAAAAAATTAAAATATTTTTTTTTGTTATAAAGTAGAGACTTTTAATAAACATTCACTCATGAATTATTTAATTTAATTGAGATCCAGTAGATACAGTTGACGTAGACATTGCACGTGGATCTTATGTCAGAGAAAGGAACTTCTTCCATGCACGACAAATGACATATGTGGAGGGGTGGACAAAGAAATGAACAAAATTTGTGGGAATTCCGTCTTTTTGTTTTTGTTTTTGTTTTGTTTTTTTTTAACAAAATTTTTGTGCTATGAAAATCATATGACGTTAATTAAAAGATATTATTATTTCATATTAAATTTAACAATATTTATGATTAAGTCAAATTGAGTTTGAGTCAGTATTAATATTATTTATGCTTTTTCAAATTTGACCCGATTTTATATATAAACTTTAAATTTTATTTAAGTTTATCTATATTTGTAAATATGTAGTCTAAGCCTATTCAGTCCTATCAATATTATATATTTTTTAATTTAAAATCTATAAAATTTTTTAAATTTAATCTTTAGTAATTTAATAAATTTTTTTATTAAGTTTTGAAATAAAAATAACTTAACATATTTTTTTAATGCTTATGCTATAATATTATATTTTTTATTTTTTATGTGATAAAAATTATATAATATATATAAATACAATACTAATACATATTATATAATTGAAAACAAGCCAAATTGGGCTCGGGCCTTGAATTTGAAGCCAAGACTCGATCCTTTCTAAATGGATCTAATTTTTTTACCCAAGCCCATTTTTCGAGCATAATATCATTGCCCAAACTCTTTCAAATATTGAATAGGTAACTCAACCCGTGACCATTTCTAATAAAAATGTTTAGGTGTTTAGTATATTTTAAAATTACATATACTTTTATAATAACTTCAAAAGGGTTGGCTGTTCATTTTCGATTTAACAGGTTTGACTTCAATTTAGTTAAATTAAGGATGAAATATTTTAATTAAATTTGAGTTTATTTGAATTAAATTATTATTTAATAAATAATAAATTATTTTTATTTAAATTTAATTATAAAATATAAATAAATTTTAAATATATTAAAGAGTAAAACAAAATCAAACCTTTGACATACAAATTATTGTACTATTCAATCTTCACTTGACTCAGCCTTTGAACAATTCTAATCATAATATGTTCATTTAGTATTGAATGAAACAGTATAAATGTAAAATTTAGCTAAAAACAAGTCTTCTAATTTATACTTACCATGCACTCACACGTAGAATTAAGAGATTGTTATATATCTTATTTTTTAAAAAAAATAATATATCCAAAAATATGTTTTATACTGAAACTACTACTCAATTAAATAAAAGCAACCCATATACACATATATTACATATGATTTTTTTTAAATTATATAAGGTGTGTAACATAAACTAATATGAGATAATTTCTCTTAATATATATTCAGAAAATCGTGCTATAGTTACCAAATAAAAATCTTGGTAAATTAGAAGGGAACTTTAATTAGTGATTTCAAAATTTTGCATAAAATAGTATATGAGTGTTGTTTTAGCAAGAACATGGTTCTTAATTTGAGTTTCGATGTCTTATGCGACTTTATCAAGTAGATCCAAACTGCTTAATAAGACGCAATTAATGCTACTATCTTTCAAATTACAATTACGGAATTCACTGTAAGATTTAATTTATAAACTTATCTTTAGTTATTGTTAATCAAGAATGTAATTTTGTTTCAAATACACGAAGATAAATACTCTTTATAAACCCTCTAGTCTATTTTTTTATTTTTGAACAATTATCTTATGACAACGTATAGACAATTTATATAAACTAAACTAGGGATCTATACTAAAAAATTAATTAGAATTGTATCATATAATTAAAAAATTTATATTTTAATTAGTTACTGAAGTAGGGTTTAACTATTACCACTAAAGTTTTAACTTGAATATGATTTAGTAAATAATATCATCTTAATATTAATTAAATATTAATCTCATTTCACTTAATTAATTTGTGGACCACTTAAAATCGAACATTCACAATATATATATATATATATATATACACATGTTAAATTTAATTTGTTTCTCCAAGTGTTGCAATATTTGTAATTAATAAAATATATCTGATTTTAATGTATGGTTGACATTGGCAGCAATTTCCATGAAAGGCAATAGAATTAATTTAACTCTCATTCACAATTTGCTTGGCAGTTGCAATTTATTTTGACTACTACCCTGCATTTAAAAAACCTACCTATAAAGTATTGAAATTTCCATTTAGTGAATGCTTTTATTTTTATTTTTATTTTTATTTTTTTCATAAAATGCATAGAAAATATAAGATAAAAAAATTTGAACAGAAACTCAAAAAAATAACCAAAAAAAAACATAAAGTTAAATATTAATTAATTTTTCTTGAAAGTTAAAAGTAATATTTGTTTGTCATAAACATTTCCAATTCCATATATCAGCTTAACAATAGCCATTTTTCTTAAAAAGTTAAATATTAATTAATTTGAATTTTTTGAATTGTTAATTATCAAAATTATAGTTATTTTTGTTCACATGACCTCAGAAAATTGAGATTTATGATGGGAAAATATGAAATATTATTTATAATCTCCCCTCTCATTTTTCAACGAATTTGATTTTCAACTCTTCTTTTCTAGTTCTCACTTCTCAATGTCAAATCCCTAATTTTCTACTTCCAATTCTCACTTCTCATTTTCATATAATGATATATGAGTTCGATTTTTATACATTGTTGATGAAATTTTTAAACTTTGCAAATACTATTAAAAGCCTGTCATGTGTATTTTTTTTTAATAATATTTATTTTTTATGTTTTTAATGTAATTTAAAAGGACATATGGTAAAATTTTTATTAATTTTATTTTTATTTAAAAATCAACAAAATCAAAAGTGTAAAAATGGTAAAAAGATTTAATAAAATTGAAGTGCTAACCTAAACACTTAATGTCATTAATTAGACTCTAGGATAAAATAAAAGATGCAAGCTAGCTATAGCATAACTAGAGAAGAGATCAACAATTTCAATTGTCACAAGTATTTTCTTCCAACTTTCTCTCCCAAAAATTCACTTAATTAGTGATCACATTAAAAATAAAATAAAAAAGCCCATAATCTCGATAAAAAAAACCTCCTCTTTCGAGTCATTTCGTTTCGATGTTGAAAAAATGAAATCGAATTTATCAATCCAATGGATTTAATCAAAAATTAAAATCTATCTGATCTAATAAATATAAAAAAAAATTGATAATTTAATAAACTAATAAAAAATCGATAAAATTTAAACTTTTGACTTGTTAATCATATATTAAAAATTATATCATTAATTAAAATAAATATATATTTTTTATTAATTATTTATTATATTTAATACTTATTTAATACTTAATTTATTTTTAATTAAACTTTCGAATTCAACCAATATAACCTACTATAAATATATTAAAAATTTCAAAACCCCTCTTTTTCCTTTTATTTATTTTTGTTTGTTTGTTCTCACTCACATCCCTAAAACATTCCAAAGCAATTAATACCTGTCGTCCCCTCGTCCGCTGCGGAAAGCTAGGAAATGTGGTTAACAGATGGATGACTCCCACCCACGCATTCCTTCAATCAGAACCCCCCCAAACACCCCTACCCTTTCTTTCCTTTTCCCCCTCAACATAGAATTTAATTTAATTTAATTAAGATATTAATCAAATAAATTTAATTTGACTTTATTTTTGATTTATAAGTTTAAAAACGCTAATTATTCCAACTAAATTGTATTTTATTTTTATTTAATTTTTAATTTTTGTAAGAATAAATATTTTATTTTTAAATTAATAAAAAATTTTAAAAATATTATAAAAATATTTTTTTAATTTTAAAGTACTTATGAATCAAACTTATAAATTTAATTCGATTTAATTTAATTTAAATTTTAAAAAATTAAAATATTACACATTAATTTTAAATTTTTTTCAAAACAGACCCAAATCAAATTGCTATCCCCTCTTATACCCACATTTTACAAAACAAAAAGAAAAAGAAAAATACTAACAATAAAACTAAGAAAAAAGGAAAAGACAAAAAAAAAAAAACCCCACTTTCCATCTCTCACTCTCTCTCCACCACCAACCCCACTTCACTATGCTCTCCTTTATCTCTCTCCCGACCAGACTTACTCCTATCGGATTTTTGTACGCTTCTCAAATCTCTCTTGTCTCTTCAAATTAATTCATTATTATAAAAATAAAATAAAATCTCGAATAAATAAATAAATAAAGGAAAACCCCATTAATTTTCTTGTTATTTATTGTCCTAGCAACCTTCACTTTGTTACTATTATTATTCCTGTTTCTGTTCATCAAATTCTTCAACCTTGATCCACATTATTTGTGTTTCTTTTACCCTTTCCTTTGTTCTAAGGGAATATATAGTTATAAACTACTGAAAAAAATAGAGTGAAATATAGTGAAAGTTAGGGGAAAAAAATGTCTGTGGACTTGGCATCCGAACGGATTTGTTATGTTCACTGCAATTTCTGCAACACCATTTTAGCGGTACAGCATCGAATTCCATTTTTATTGTTTTTTTATTCTCTATTTATGTGTTTTTTTTTGGTGCAAAAGAGAGCTGAATTGGCTATGAATGGCTTGTTTCAATGATACCCTTTTGTTTGGTGAAATTAATTTGGTTTCTTTTCTTGAAGATCAAAGTGGGGGAGTTCAACTGAAAGGGGTTATCTATCTTGCATGGTTCATGGATCATGACATTTTGTTGATTTAACTTGGAAAATAGCTAAAGATTCTGTTTCTAATGTTTTATGAGGAATTTTTTTAGCCTGGTTTTGTCTCAAATTGCCATCTGAAACAAGCACAAGAATTATATATGTATTTGAAGCACAGAGTGAAAGCATCTTGGAAGGCCATGGGGGGAATTTTGATGATTTGGAAAAACCCTTCAAAAGATTTGTTCGAATCTCTCACAAAAAAGCAAATGAAGCATGGTTAAGTGAGTTTCAACAGTTCAAAAAAGGGAAAGAAAGCAAATATAAAAAGACTTCTTGTGGTGATAATTAAAGCTTTTTCAAGATATTTATCTATATGACTAATTGATTGGGGCTTCTTCGGGTAGCCATTATTTAGGGTTCTTCTAGTTCCAGGTCAAGATACATGTTAAATGAAAAACTTAGGAGCTTCTTCCTTTTTCTACCTTTCAAGATCATGTTACTCCTCTCTAAATGCAAGCCTACTACCTGCTTTAGTTTTCCACATGAAAATCTTCATAGTTACCCCTTATCAGTAACTTGATCTTCATTTATCAGCTACACTTGTCAAGTTTACAGCTGCTGCAAATAAAAAATGACCCTTTTCTGGCGGCCTAATTCCATCCGATGAAACTATAAAATTATTGATTTTTAAGATCTATTCTCCCCAGGAGGTGGAAGTGGAAGTGGGTGCTTCTGTTTCTAAATACCAAGGCACTGATCGACATACATTCGATATAATATTTTATTTTATTACTTTGATTTGTGGCATAGGTTCAGGCCTGTGTGACCTTTTAAGTACAAAAAAGAGTGTTTTTCTTTATTTCTGCAAGGAAAAAGCTGGCAAAGAGTAAATCAAGGGTAGCCAAAGATAAACACAAGTGATTTTTTCTTGAAGTTTTTAAGCAAACCTTTTTGAAACCAATATCTTTCTCTACATATATATCCCTTTCATTTTCTTCTTTTTTCTTTCTTTTTTTCTGATATCCCAAACAAACAAAACCGCATTTTAAAAACACTGCAGAAAAGATGATCGGTGAATCATTCACCATTCATGATTTTTATCTTTCTCCTTTATTCAATGACCCGCTTTGATAGCTCATAGGTGTGGTTATAACTTATAACTGGTCATGGTCTTTAATGGTTTCCGTTCCAGTCAAGTCCTTTTCATCACTCTCTCTCTCTCTCTCTCTCTCTCTCTCCCCTTTTCTCTCACTCTGGGTCTCGGCTTAAAATGTTTTTTGTTTGTTTTTCTTCTCTACCTTTTATCATATTCTTGCTTGCGGTGTCAGGCGCAGGAAAAGCTATGCTCGCACTGAAAGGAATAAGTCCTTCGTAGTTTTAGTTATTGCCCCATGTGAACAGTGCGAGTGACTGAGGTCTCCAAGACCTATCATTTCCATATCTTCCTTCATTCTTCCCCATTATAAAATGAAAGGAGTAATTGTTTTGGTGTGAAGTGTCTTGGATATTCAGAATATGGATCTGGGGGGACTTTAAAAGGAAAATCTCTGGGATCTCAAAGGATAATGAGGCTTGCGACTTTAATTTTACTTAGGGTTTGATAATGTATGAAGCAAAACATTCTTCTATATATATTATTATATTTTTCTGATTATCAAATCTCAGCAGCTTCAACTCTTTCTAAAGGTAGGATTGGCTGCCTGGAAACAAATCACTAAACTCAAAAGCAAAGATAACATATTCCAAAATTGTAACATTTTTTGCAGGTTAGTGTTCCATGCAACAGTTTGTTCAACATTGTGACCGTTAGATGTGGGCATTGTGCCAATCTGCTGTCTGTAAATATGGGAACTTCACTTCAAACGGTTCCCATTCAAGATACTCAGGTATTTTCGGGTTCTTTTGGGCCCCCAAAACCCCTTTTTTTTTGGGGGTGGGGGAACATTCTTAGGACTTACCGAATATTATATTCAATACTGAAGTAATAAAGTGTATATATATATATATATATATATATAGTTTAATGAAGAATGGTATTAGTTAGTATTTAAGACAAGGGATATACATTTTTTTCAGTGACTAAAGATTCCAAAGCATATTATCTTATGAGTTCCTAACCCTTTTAGCTGATAAACAATTATTGTTGTTCCAGATGATTTGACCTCTTTCCTTTTCTTATTTCTCTATTTTTTTTTTTTTTTTGGGTTTCTTTTATATGGTCTTTTTGTGAAATATATGTACCTTGGTCTTTGTTGGATGTGTGTTTAAATCAAGGCCAAAGTTTAGCTTTAATGCTCTTCTACTTAAAAAATAATTGATATTAAAAGCTTGATGGATCAAACTAAGGGGATTGTTTGGATGATTTACCTTTTTTGTTTGGTTTTGTTTTGAGAGGAGTTGCAGAAACAGCAGATAAACACTGAAGAGCAGGATCATTCAAATAAGGAATGTGGGTCGTCGTCTTCCAAATGCAACAAGTTTTCTGCCATTGATTCTGCAGAGCATGAAGCACCTAGAATGCCCCCTATTCGACGTTAGTCTCTCTCTCTCTCTCTCTCTCTCTCTCTATATATCTATATGTATATATATTTATTTATATCTATATGTTTTGAAAGCTTTGAATCAACGTCACATGAGCTCATTACTCTCTATTCACAAAATGAGGTGTGCAATGCCCATACTTATATAACCCATGACCTTTTTAAGTCTCGGCTAATGAGATTAGCTGGTACCGTCCAGCAAAGGTTACATGCATAACTGATAACCCAAGGGTTAAATGCAGAACCCATATACCTAGACCATTTTATGGTGGATATGGAAAATTCTGAACAAAAAAGGTGTCTCCCTCACAGCTGGCAATAGTAAATAATCAAGTAGATTTAATCACCACATTGTCAATAGCTAGGGCCACTTGCGAGCTGTCGTCCTTCAGAAATACCTTAAGCAACTCATATGGTAATCTTTCCTCTCCAATCATGGCCCTTCCAAGATAGTGACCTTAGATAACAAGATTAACTCATTAATTATTAACAGTTCCCCTACACCACCCTAAAATTATAAGAAAGTTGCCCCTATAGCTTTAAGTTAAATGATCATATTGCAGTTTGATATATACATTTCTCTATCACAAAGAATTCAAAGCAATGCAATTTGCCTTTCTGTTTGCTTGCATTGAATTGAATACCCAGGCTGCAAGCCTATACTTGCCTATCCTGTCAAGTTTTCACAGGCCAAAATGTTGATTGCCTATCCCAACGGAAAATTTTCCACCCATTTTGGATTGAGGAACAGTATCTAGAGTTTGAGGAAGAGGGAACTCGCTACTACTTTTGGATAGATATATATATATATATATATATATAGCACACAAATATGATTAGTGACAAGAATAAACTTTAACTCTAAGAGGAGGACTACCTATGTTATCTAGATTCAGATTTGAGGTTTTTTAATATTTGAAAGATTATATACTTGATATCTTTGTTTGAATATGTGTTGAATCAATAGATGTATTAAATACGGATACTTATACAAAAAAAAAATGATGAATCTCGATAATATAGGGACCATTGATTATATTGAAGATTGTGATGTTACAGCCTTACTTGTTTGGATCGTATGGGCGGTCACATGATCAGTAGCGGTATCACCTAGATTCAAATCCAGATGCCATTATATTCTGAAAATAATAATAATAACAACAATAATAATAATAGAGCATTGCATAGAGATATGAAGCCTTAATTAATAGACTGATTTGATGAGAAATAGATGGTGTAAATCTAGTGTTTTGTTTAATTAAGCTTGCTAATATAATTAGATGGTAAATTAACGAAGTATGTGATGAATAATGCAGCACCTGAGAAGCGACAACGTGTTCCTTCTGCATATAACAGGTTCATTAAGTAAGTTTTAACGAAAATTCCATGGTTGAATTACTTGATTATGGATCATATTAATAAACTCCTCTCCCTTTCTGACTTCGTTTTTCTGAGCCTTTACATTTTAGGGAGGAAATACAAAGGATCAAGGCTAGTAATCCTGAAATCAGCCACAGGGAAGCCTTCAGCACAGCAGCAAAAAACGTAAGTTTTTTAAGGTTCTGCAAACATATATAGATATAGAATTTTTTTTCTTTTTTGAAATAAAGGAGGTCATAACTTGAGGAAAAAGAAAGGGTTTCAGATGTTGATACATGAACTCAAAATTTACTAAATGTCACTTTTCAAGAACAATTTCATAAATCAATTAAGTTAAGCTTTAGGATCATATGCATGTAGATTTGGAATACACTCACAGCTTTTCTAATGCAATTAATCATATCTCCATTATAAAAAAATTAATAAACCCTTATGAACGGGCTATAATTCCTCCCACTCCATTCTTAAGCCAGATTGGATTGAAATAGACTTAGTTTAATAATAATTTTTACTTGTTTAAGATTCGACCCTAGTTAACAGCATAAAAAATTTGAATCACTGTTAAAGATACAATTATGTGTATGAAAACTATTAGCCAATGATTTCGTGATATAATTAAGCATTATCCTAAATCATATTAATTTATAATCAATAAGAAGAATGCAAAATATCACTAAAAATAAAATCATATAGAAGTAGCTGCTCCATTCACTCAAGATAACTAACTGCTTCCTTTACGTTAATGTAATTAGACTTTTATAACACACACTTTAAAGAAAAAAAAAACTAATATACTCTTATGTTAAAATTACAAATTACATTAAATATAAATAAAATGTTTAATTATTTATTTTAAAAAATTTTAGAATGCTTTTAATTTTAAAAATTAAAAAAAATTCGATCGATTCAATCCGGTTTAACGAGAGTGATTCTCATGATGATATTCGGCAATATAATGATAACCTGTGTCAGAACTCTTTAGCATGATTTGATATTTCATAGTAGAAAAAGCCTGTCAAACTCTTTCATTTGCATTTTTTTTTTGGCAATGTTTTAAAGAAATTAAATGATGGGGTTTAGTAATTGGAAGATATATAAATTAAAGCCTCCAATCATGAACATTTTAAAATTAGATGATTTCCCTAAATAACTAAATATTTATTGTGTTCATTATATGCATATTCCTTCAAGGGTAAATTTCTAGTTTCGACTAAAGCTTATATACAGTTTGTTACAAAGAATGATTAAAACCTTTCTTCAGAAAGGTGCAAATATTCAAATCTCTTTAGGGAAAAAAAGTCTCAATAAATAGTTGGTAATTTAATATTTTACTCATATTTTTAATTTTTGCCAGTTAAAGAATCTTAAAAGTAATTTTTAAACCAAGGGTTTCAGTAGTTAAATTGATCTTTAGGGTTTAATTTATATTCATGACAAAAATAGATATAAAAATTCATATATGTGAATCATAATTATGTTATTTTATTGTATTATAATTACGTTTAACATGTTCTATTTGATCTCATAAATTAGTGATGGGACATTTATTTATTGAGATTTTAATCTGTTTTAAAGCAAAATGATGTTGTGATGTTGCCTTCTTTCCTGGTGCTTTTAATTAAGGAAATGAAGTCAAGATCATTGAATCCCTGCAAGCCTCGAGATCAAACTAATAACCTCCATAATCCCCACTCAATCGCACCTGTTCAAGGTGTTTAACCTACTAGTGTAAGTTAATTAGAAATTAATTGGGTTAGATAGAAGGCCTAAGAATTGAGCTGCAATTATAATTAGGTTTTATACTAATTCATAGAATTAAAATGCTATATCCACAACTTGTGCTAAAAATTAATTAATGATCATAAAGGCTTTTGTTCACATTTTAATTTTATTATTATAGATTAACTGTCTAAATATAATCATGCTCAGTCTTCTTGGCCATGGGTTGTGTACATACACAGATGAGAGAAGAAACTATATATATATATATATACAAGGGAGTCATAGTTTCAAGATAGGTGAAGGGACTGTAAATATCAGGTTTGCAGATCTACTAAATGTTACCTTTTGATATTAGTTATGTAAATCAATTGAACTAAAACTCGAATTCAAAAAAACTAGTTTAATCATCCAACTTATGGATATTCTTCCACCAATCCTTTCTGATGTCAATACATATATGGTGTAACTAAAAAACATTGTTGTTTTTGCAGTGGGCACATTTTCCTCACATTCACTTTAGGCGAAAGCTGGATGGAAACAAGCAAGCAAAACTGGACCAGGCATTTGCAGATCAGGGTACTCAAAAGTCTAATGGTACTGCCGAAACACACTGGCACCCATTGTGAAGAAGCCCTTCATCATCATCATATCTCTATATAATATTATATGTTTAATTACTAAAGGAATTGAGGTTTTGGTGAAGTCTCCTAAAACAGATTGCTAAGAAGACCCTCCTTGAAAAACAAAAAACCTCAGCATGTTAGTGTGTGTGTTGCTTGTTTACACCTCTAGTGATTGCATTTTATGTTGAATTCAGATCAAGTTTTTTCAAGTAAACAAGCATTCCCAGGGAATAATAATAATATGTTCAATTTCTCTTTTGGTAACAATTCTGGCAAAAGTCTTTTGATTAATCTCTATATCTCTTTGTCCAAAGTGAGGAGGACCACTTAACCAATATGAGTGACATTTCAATGATTTACTGCTCTGCAACAAAGGACCATGGATGAGCCTCGATCACCCCCATTTTCAACCTGTGGTTTTGTTTCTAATGCCCGGCCTGGCCTTGCTTCAGGCTTCTGTTTGAGGCTAACTCATCAGCAGCATCACCTTGGAGAGAGAGAGAGATCCATGAGAGAATTGAGAAATAAAGATGTTTAGGATTTAGCAAAATAGCGACAGGCAAACATAGCATGGACGGGTGGCAGACTGATATATATATATATATATATA
>JBBYHM010000027.1:6974342-6990292 GCA_038381775.1 Adansonia rubrostipa
TATGTAAAATAATAATGAATAAAGCTTAATTGATATATATTTTTTTGATTATTTAGAGTTCTTAATTGATACACCGTTACATTTTTTAACACCACAACCTGGATTAAAACTTTACGATATGTCCACTCTTTTTAATTTGATTTTTTTTTTAATATGTCCTAAAAGTTGTATCATCCTACAAACCCACCTATAGCACATAAAGACAAAGATAATTTCTGTAACAAGTAATGTTTAAAAATTTTTAAATATCAAATATTTGTTTTCTCTTTAATACAAAGCTAACAAATAAATAACTAATGATACAAGCTGAAGCAGTCAAATTGAAATCATGTAAAGAATAGAAAGACTAATAGTGTGTTTGATAGGATGACAAAGCGGAAGGATAGATAAAAGGAGAGCGGAAAAGTAAAAAGAGAATGAATTTTGAATATGCTTGTTACGAAATAAAAGTGAGAAAATAAAATAAGAAAGATTATTATTTTTCTCACCTATTAACAGAAACAAATTACTCCAAATTAAAAAAAAAAACGTGAAAAAAATGAATGATATAAGTTAAATATATATATTTACAAGATTATATATCATTTTTAAAATTTTATTTTTTTATCTCAATTTTCAATGGGTATAGGCGTAAAACAATTGCTTTTCATTTTTTCCGCTCATTTTTCAATTATACTAAACAATGGGTAAACAGAAAAATAATTTTAACTTTTTCATCTTTCCTATCACACAAATAAAAAGAAAAAAAAATATATTTTCTATCCTTCTATTTTTTTTCTTTCTATTTTTTTAAAATTTTTTTACCCTAACAAATAAAGCTTAAAGGTTGAAACTTAAATTCATATGGAAAAAGGCAATTGGGCTGAAGTGAGTGAGAAAATAAGAACCATAAGGACAGAGACAGGGATAGGGACAGGAACAGGGATTGGGTCCTTACTTGACCTGACCAAAATGTGAACCAAGGGGTAGTGGTCCTGGACTCAACTGGGCTCATCTGTCATGGATACCATGGTACTACCATTATTAATAAGAGTCTGGTCACATCTTAAACTAGAATGGAGAAAGAGATGTGGTCCACCATCACTAATAATATTCGTACAACTATCTTCAAAAAATGATACCTCATATATTTAAGGTTAAATCCAAACATCTGCAATTTTATCTTCTATTCACAGGCTATGATCCTTTTTTGTAACCCAAAAAAAAAAAAAAATCTCTGATCATTTTTCCCTTCTTTTTTTCTTGAGAATATACTTGATTCTTTCTCTTCAAATGACATGAAAATTCAAGGCATCGCCTAAATCTGAATTTAAGTATGCATGCAGACATGAAGAAGTAATTTGGATTCTAAACTCACATTCTTAGAAGAAATGAGACGTGCAAAGCTGTGTTAGTCCAATTCATCATTTTTCTTGAAGTATTCGTATCTGACATATATTCAGACATATTTATAAAAATATAACCCTCAAACAACCTTCCACATAAATGAAAACTAAGAAAAAAATTCAACATATCCATGTTAGACTCGTATCCATATCCGACACTCACAGTCGACTTGAGTCATATGTGAAAAGTGCAGAGAGGCAAACAAATTATGAAATTACATTGAACATTGGCATGTTTGAAAATGGAAATTCATGAATTAGCTATCAATCAATTAATTCAGTGTTCAATCAACAGTTGTACAATAACAGTACGCAAATTATAAAGCAAAAACCTTTGTTAAAACTTTCACAATGTGGAAAAAAAAATGAAAAAGAAAAAGGGCCAAGACGCTTCCTTTCACAAATGGTTAAAGGGTATAAAATAAAAAAGGTTCCCTTTCAGTCACTCTCACCTCTTACTTCTTACTTGCTACTATGTTACAGCCATCAATGGCATCTACTCTTTTTTAAGTTTATAATCTCCCTTCCTATGTAATAACACTATCAACTTAGACTAACACAACCCCAAAGATGAAAGAATGAAAGCTCCTTTTGAGATTTGATAATAAAAAAAGCAGCATAAATTTTGATAAATTCACTGACATATAATCCCTGACTTGAAATGGTTTGATCCGTAAATGATGACGACCCATATGTTTTTATTCTATCACTCTTCTGTAGAAAAGAAGATATGCAGCTGATGTCTTTATCTTCTCCAGGCCGATGGGATATACATGGCTATCATCAAACTCATACCACCGTCCGCCCCCATGCTACAACAGAAAAAACAAAAATTAGATTATTCTAGCTCATACCAACATATGATCAAGTATGCACGCAATCATTTTTCATAAATTATCAGTATCACCATTATAATCTGTTGGCATTTATGCATGCGCATCCTCTTCTGAAATAAGCCTGCATTATAAAACCCACACTTAAAAGATCTGGGGCTTGAGAAGTGCCCACCCACATTCTGAAGCTCGAAAGAAATTGTATTTGGGATTTATTCTAGAAACAAAGTCCTCCGTTAATATGTGCAGAATTGGGTAACTAATAAGAACTAACTAAGCTAGCTCATGAATGGTAAAATTTGTTTAATCATCCAACTAAAATTTTGCAATCAGGTCATAAGGAAACACATTGAGAAGGCTTTATGCCTCCGGCGTAGACTGAGATTCTTGCACTATTTCAAAAGGTTCCTGTACCCTGACCCGTGATCCAAGGGGACTGATCATCATGGTATCAATTCACTGAAAAAGAATTGACAGTTACAGCAACACTATGCTATGTTGCTCCAACTCTTCATTTTTCTTTAAGTATCCGTATACAGTACATATCCGGACATTAGTATGCGGATATGACCCTCCAAGAACCTTCCAAATACATGAAAAAACTAAGAAAAATTGAATATACCTGAGTCGGACACATATCCCTATCCAACACACCAGAGTCCATGTACTATAGACCCCCTGATTTAGTATGATGTGTTTTGTTCTTTCCACTTGAACAAACCCACAGTATATAATGCCACATGCAAACACACACATAAACGTGATATGCTATCCTTTTATAATTTTAATTCAACTACGATAATATAAATTCAATTTTTTTTAATTTAAAAGGTCAATTAAAAACTTTGTATTATTTTTTTTCCCTATGGAAACAAAATTAAACCATGTTTAGGTCTTCACTTACATGGACAAATGCAGTATAATGACCACCTCCCATGCTTCCATAGTGGTTACTGACCGCATAAAGCATGTAACGATTACATAACTCGCCATTCCTATAGCCAATATAATTTGACAAATCAAGATTGTCAATGGGGAAGTCGACATATGTCTCCAGCTTGTTTTTCAAGAATCGATTATATGAGAATCTCTTTAAATGAATAACCAGAATCTCTGGCAGTCTCCAAAGATCCATCTTTTTACTGGCTTGTCGGTGCTCTTTGCAGCCTGGACAGTACCTAAAATTACATTAAACAAAAGCAGGCATTAGAAAGACAATGACCAGCAATGTATCCGCAAGAAAAGTTTCATGGCCGAATATTAGCCAATTTTTTCCCTTTTCTATATATATATATATATATATATATATATATATAAAATAGGCAAATATTTCAAGTACTCGTGTAAACAACTTATTTAAGGATGTTTGAAGGGATTAGTGGAAAATCTAGAAACAAATAGATTTTAAAAAGTTATAATCATCTCTCACATATTAAAAGCAAAATGACAGATCTTTTTTCCTTTAATATGCAAAGAATAAAGTGACTCAGAGCCAAAGCATCAGAAAGTTTGGAGGCTAGCGAGAAGTTTATAGCTTTCAAAAAAAAAAAAAAAAAAAAGTACGAGCAGATATATGTTCAATCTAAAATCGAGGTAACTTCTTAATATACAGAGTAGTAATTATGAGCTATTAGTTCATAAAAGGGCATTACACCTTCCAATAAGGAAACGCCTGCACACAAGGTTTTCAATCAGAAGGCAGAGGAAAAACGAGGAAACATTGCAAGGATCAAAATAATCAGCAAAATAAGATTCAACTTGCTGATAAAAGTTAATCCTCCCATCTAAGCAATGCAAATTCTTGTTAATAACGATGAAAAATATTTCTTAAGCAAAGTTAAAAGAGTGAAAATGTAGAAACTGACCACATGTCCTCGGGTCCAAGTGGCTCCTCCATCAAGAATGCTTGAAGACATTTATAAAGAGAAACAGATTCCTGAGGTCTCTTAGCCAATAAGCAAGACTTGAAAATCTGTGGTAAAGAGCTAAGAAGCTGTGTATCATACTGTTTAACATATTTTTCTGGCCAGGATGCAAGCAACTGTAACCTCCCGGACACTCCAGCAGCAGGTACAGCTTCACCCATAGTTATCAGGGATTCCTTGACTATTCCCTTTTCATCTGTTATGTAAAATTGTAATGCAGCCTCAGAGGGTGAGAAAACCCCATTTGCATCAGTGGGCTTTTCAAACCCATTTGAAACTGGAGATGGCCCGTTCTCTTTCTCAGAAAAGTCTTCAACTGCAGTGCTCTCAGAAGCATCATGATCATCTAGGACTTCTTCAGCCTGCATCTGAAACGAATTTAGTAATTTTAGATACAGAACATGGATGTCAGATCCAGTGACAACATTAGAAAGCCTTGCTACAAGAGGAATTCCGAATGTCTTCCAACTTGAAGTGAGTTTCCCATGGATGTACTGCCTGAAAATATGAAATGTGAAAAACCTTAGGTTAAAGAATCACCAACCAAAACTAACAGATATTCTCTAGACAAACTCGAAGTAGTAGGTGGGTGGACAACAAAGAATTTTTTGAGTCAAAAGAAAACTTAGTAACATTTACGTAATATATCTAGCCAATCATAGGGGTTTTCAACAAGTACAGAAAGGAAAAGGAAATGAACAAGAAGAAGAAACAGGAAAAACGGCATAATCCACACGAGTGTTTTATATATTTAGAACATAAAACACCATGATAGCCTTTGATGCAACTTTCTTAATGATCAATTAAATCTACCATCTTTCTTTCCCAGCTATTGTTGAGAGGTAAACTAGAACTTCCAAAATATTTTATGTGTCATTATAAAGCAAGCAGCAAGGTTAGATTACATGGAATGAATCATATTCTACCAAATCTACAACAAATGATCGGTAAACAACTTTATAAAGCCAGTAAACTTGATAACACCATAAGGAGATGCGATAATTCCGAGTGGCAAAGTAAAGATGCAACTATAGGATGACCTGACAGACATATTTTGCTTAGAACATGTACCTTCAGCAATAAGCACTCATAAATATAAACTGTATACTAGGAATAGCGAATTTTGGTAATCACATAAAATCCAAATTACTTATTTTAAAATGAACTTAAAGAATATTCTTTTAACGAGAAGTAAAACAAGGGATGCGAACATATGAAAATCAAATATAAATCATAAAGAGGGAAGCTAGGAATTAAACAAACTTACTCCTCCATCTGCTGATGCATAAACACAATTAAAGGAGCTTTTTCGATGTCTTTATTTAATCGATAAGCAACCAGTGTGTCATCATCTCTAATCAAAGATAAAGAATCAGCAAGCTCTTCAAGATAACGTATAATTCGGTGATTGTATATCTGCAATATAAGTTAATGTTTACAGATCTATTAAACATTTATATGCATAACAACAATAATAGCAACTAATCAAACAGATGCAGATGTTGTAAAGAATGCAACATACCTCTGCCACCAGAAGAGTCTCATCAGCTCCCAAAGAACACGCAACACTTAGAGCCTGGATAAGGTCTTCAAATTTTCCGTTCTTTGGGACAGTAATTGTAAATGGTGATGGTTGAGTAGTTCCATCAGTGCTTATGACAGTTACAGTCATTGTTCGCAATGTTGTTGATGGTAGAGGTAATGACAGGTACATGAAGGGATCAAATGTCACGGAGACCTTTTTGCATTCTGGACAAACTAAAGTTGATTTGAATTGACCCTGCAATGAATACGATCATGAATAATTAAGTGGAATAACGCACTTGTCAACAAATACAAGCAAACACCACCTACTTTTATGCTGAAATACAAAGTGCTATTTAAGATAGTAAAAAATTAGATCCAGCTTGCCTGAGGTACTTCACGACAAGAAATTCTGGAATCAATTAAACATTATTCCATTAACTAAACAAATTCAACCCTGCTACAAATGAATAATTGAATAATCAATTCCATCTACAACCCATGATACTATCATTTTAAGGAACACATTAAAACACAAATGAATATTGAATCTTCCAAAAATTATACTATCATCATCCCCTCCATCCTCCAAAAGAAAAGGAATTTGATGCTATCTACTACTTTTTTTTGGAACTAATGCTATCTACAACTTTTATAAGTCAAATTGTCGACTTAAATATCTCTTTTTTTTTTCTTATAACCAATATCTTTGGAGTTCAAAAGAATGGAAGTTAAATAACGACCAATGGAATAGGACAATAATTACCATGTGAACCCTAGGAGTCAAATAAACATTCAATTAGTACTCAGAACCAAATCAAATCGAAGGAGAAATAAATTTACCTGGCACAGATCAACAATGATAGAATCATTGCGAGCTAGGTGATTTTGCCAATATTCATCAGCTATTTCTTCATCTTGTCGACCCTCACCATCCTTCACTTCAACATAAGGCTTTCTTTTAACACGATTGAGATCCTCATGAAGTCCATCCAACAAAAATGCAAGAAGTTCCTAAGATAAAGGACACATCAAATTAATATAGAAAAACAAGGAATATGATCATCTAACAATCACCCACCAAAAGAAACCAAATCTCAACTTTTGAGAGCAAGAAATGTTCACTGACTTGAGAATCATGCTGATTGAAGCCACTAAACTGAGGAGCAAAACGAGCAAGCTTTGACTTAAATGTTCTAGGTGCCACAGGGGTTGCTCCAGGGGCCCATAGCTTCCTCAATAGATCCCCAAAGGCTGAAGCAATCTCACCCTGAAAAAAATTTGCTTGCTTTAAGTATGCATACAACTACGAACAGTTCAAACTTCATGCCATACTGAAAACTATATTAAATATAATCAAACCTGAAAGCAGAGGGAATAAAGTAAATAAACATACATTCATGCCCAAAGGATTGTCGTGATTTATTTCTTTACTATAATCTCCAAGAAAATAGTCAACCATCTTTGGTGTATGAGCCAAGCACTGGATGGCACTGTTCATGAAACAAGTGTTTCCGAGATTTTGTAATCCAGTCAATCCCAAAGAACCAGATTCTCCAGATCTTCCACAGAATGTTGAAGCATTGATGCAGATGAAATTGGAGTTTGCAGTGCCATTACAACCATTTAACAAGACTGGAGCACCAGCAGAGTAATTTGCAGGATGTTGTCCTGACATTTCGTCTTTTTTCCCTTCTGTACATTTCATGGAATCTGACAAACCATATACTTGCAACTCCAGGAGAATCTACAGATAGATAAAACTAACAAAACATTACTGCCATACATCAAAACTATGTCACTCGGACTTAGGTGTAAGTGTTGGACAGAAGGATGTTCAATTTTTCTTAAGATTTCCATGAAGGTCTTTGGAGGATCATATCCCCATGCCCATATCCAGATACATATCCTACACAGTTGCCAGGCACGGGTACTTTAAGAAAAATGAAAAATCTAAGCAACGTAGCATCAAAATTACAACAAATGATTTGTAAGACAAGTAATTCATACAAGATTCCAAATAAGACCAACAAGACAGCAGCAAGAGACTACATTAACATGGTGGGGAAAAATCATTTTGCCCCTAATTCAAGGTTGGTTCACACTGTAAAAGCTGGTGGCGTCATCTTGAGATTCATTCCCTTATCTTAAAATTTGAGTCAAAATTGCCTTTTGAGGTTACATAAGATGATTTATTTTGCCACAGAATTTTGTCCTTGTTGGGATCAAATTTGTTCAGACATAATTTCTAGAAATATTAGCATAATAAAACAATGAAATAAAAAATGACAGTATATAGTAGGAATAGTTAATACATGACAAATGCTTAAATTGTACCATAAAAAAGAATCAATAAAATAGGTAAAGGAAAATAAAACAAATGGTGGAGCTATCCGTTGCAAGTGTAAAGAAACATGAACTCTCCCAAAGGAAACTCAAATGTCAAGATTTGTCCCAAAACCAAAATTAATCTCATGTAATCTTAAACATCTGAATAATGGATTCTTACAATATTCCTTTTTTGTGGGAAACCAGGCGGCTTAGCATAACATTGGAGTATATAAAACATGCAATGGAAAGTAATGTTTCGAATTTGTCCTATTTGTAGCAATCGTATGGGAAGTGAATTCCACCAAACTATTATATTGAAGAATAATTATAGGAAACATGAAGTTAGTGTATTTAGTCAATGATTCTATATGCTTGAGTGGTTATTTTAGGCTAGCAAAGACAATTTCTTAAATGTTGAACTTCTTATTTAGAACAAGGCATGCAGACTAGCACAATAGTTTTTTTTTTTTTTTTTTTAAGTTGAGTTTTAAGAAAAATAAGAATGAAATCTTGGAGGGAGATTTGGAGAAAATCAAACAAATGAATCAATGTAAACCAATATCTCATTAGAAAAAAAAAAATCTTACCTCCTGATCTGATTGGCGTTGATAATCTTTGAGAAATCTGTTTCTCTCATTCACAAAATATAGAGTTGTCTGCCCGGAAAAGTCCCAAATGCGTAACTGTGAAATAGAGAAACATAGATGGCCAATTATCCCAAAAACAAAAGAAAAAGAAATATAGATGGCCATCCCATTTCAGGAAAAAAAATTAAAAAAAAAAGGATCCTCCCTAGTGATAAGGAAAATTACCTGCTCAGAATCTACACTAAAGATTTTGCAGGCCCTTCTGAAAAGTTCCACTGCATTGTCCTGTAAAAAGTGAAACACAATGTAGGCATGCAGAACCAAGGGCATTCAATAATATGAAGGAGAGCTAATGATTCAGAAATGTAAGAGCATGAGAAATTTAACCAAATAAAAAGTAACAAGAAATACATCTTGTAGTACAGAAGAGAAAACTACAAACCATAGCATGATTCTAAAAAAATGCTTTAATTGTAATATCTAAAATTCCAAGATGCAAGCAAAATCTAATGAATCGTGCATTCTATTTATTGGAGTCAATTCATCTGTCAATAATAAAATTTCATACTAAGTCATCTCATTACAACACAGGACTCAAATCAGAAATGCATTTAGTCCAGATACTGACTGGATGATAAAAATAACACTGGTTCTACAGAACTAGTTTTTAAAACCATGCCTTTATAACAAACATGCTAAGCCTCTTTCAAAATTGAAAAATGTACATAGACCTTTAATATTATGCTATCATGCTCTATTTCCATTTTGCAATTAACGCATTGGTTGTTGGAAACATTAATATTAAAAATTAGAAACACATCAGAATGTGAGAATGTCTAGGCATTCTATTCTGGCCCGTTAGACATTATAAAATCTATGGCCAGCCTAGAGTGATATATCTTCACGGACCAAAAGTGGAAAAATGGATTACTTAAATGAATTTACCTTTTTGCTAATTTTTACTCCCAACAAATTTGTTTCCCGTAGAATAGAAAGTCTCAACTGCAAGGGATACACATCTGCCATGTCATCTTCAGCAGCTGAAAAGCTTTTTCCACCTTTTGCAGCAACTTTAGAATCACTATGCCTAGATGGAACAGCGCAAAGTGTAACTTGAGAGATATTAAGAAGCTTTTTTTAGTGTCTAAGGCCACATAGAATTGATTCATCAAACACCAATACAGAATTCCAGGAATCACATTTTAGTAACTCAAACAAACTCTGGTTTTCATATACAATCAGTGGCAAATACAAGATGCATAAAAAGCAAAGTGGAAATGGATGATAAGCCATGCAAATATCCCCAAACCAAAGGAACGAGATAAGGAAATGATGCATAAAAGCTGACTATAAATTGTCAATCTTCTCTGATCAGCAAGTGAAAATTTTCAGAATGAAATTGACTGCAAGTTTGTTGCAGAATCGATTAAACAGATCATTCTTACCAAAGGAGGTCATGCTCCTCTAAAACTAAGATTGACAAGTTTAATTTTGCTAAAATGAAGGAGCAATCTTAGAATCAAAAAGATTTTGAATATGCGCAGTTATAGTTTTCAGCTGACATAATTGCAAACTTGTCATAAATATTTTAATCCATATTAGTAGACCCCCTACTTCAGGTAGATTATAGTGATGCAAAAGTTCAAAAAGATCTTAAGCTGAATTCTTTTTAAAAGATCACATATAGTGCCACACAGGTTTCGGAAATCAGAAATTGTTCTAAAATATGTACATCATCGTGTGGTGCAACGATCCCGAAGCAGAGTAATCTCGCATGTCAAGAATTGTTGACCTAGTTTCTCACAGACTTATTCTGCTGTAGTTTCAAGGAGCAATGTAGATGTCGCAACCGTATCAAATAGGAACCATATAGTTCACTTAATGCATAAAGGTATACTTAACAGAGAAATTAAGGTCCTTTTAAAGGTAGACTTGGATCAAAAAACTAAAATCATCACTTTTCTCTAATCCAAACAATTAGAGCAAAATCAAACTTCACTTTAATTCACTTGTCTCATATACGTTCTATTCTTTCCTCTTCATTCCTATCAAGCCAATCAACATCAATTGTATAAACTCTTAAATGCAATGCACCCACAGTATGAAATCAAAAGGCATTCAAAGAACAGTGACTAAGTTGAACTACCTATCCAAACTATTTAACATCAAAGGCAAGTCTGATTAGATTATACCGAAAAATCAATCTTAACATACTCACCATTTAAGAGCCTGCAACCACATTTCTCCGGCAACCAATGCATAGTCCCTTCCCGAAACACCAACCTCACCATTTTCACCATTGTGCAAAGAATCCTCCTCCTTCCTTAAATTGAAAGCAAGATCCGAGTTGAAAATGTTGTTGATTAACTTCATGGGACCCGCATAGGATGTTCCTGGTGTTGCTGTATACAAAATCCCCCTCTTCGCATCAGATTCGCCTGAAATTGAATCATGTGCATCTTTCCACCACCTTTTTAAGAAAAACGTACAGATATGAATCAACTCTTCACCAATGTAGACATTATCAAATCACCACCAAAAAAAAAAATCAAAACTTTAAAATACAAAACACAAAAAATTTCAAAAGTTCGATATCTCACTTCAAACAGTGTGTAGAAAGAAATCCAAGCAAATGCTTACAAATTTTAACAAAAACCCAAATGAACCAAAACCAAATAAAGCATTGAAAACATTACCATTTTGGTTACTAAGAAAGTTACCCATTAAAGAACAGCATAAAAATCAAATGTTTATTAAGATTCGAACTACTCCATTAATAACCCAACACCCCCTCCCCCCCCCCCACAAAAAAAAAAGAAACCCTTTTCTTTTGTGATTGGATAAACTTTTAAGTTGGGTTATTGTAGATTTCAAGAAACGCTTTTTTGGAAAAGAAATTGACCTGAAGGGAACAAAGTAAACTCGTTGGTCATTGTTGTTGGTGATGTTGTAGTCTGATTCGACCCGGTGAATGGAATCGGAGGGATCCTCTGAAGGGAGACCCACCATTCTCGGAAAAGAAAGAAAGAAAGAACGAAAGGAGAGCTTAAAAACGAGGAGAGAAAATGGTGCTCATCATTTTGGCCTTTCTCTAAATATTTTGAGGTAATAAAGAGGGAAAACAAAAGGCCAGATTTTGCAAAAAAGGGAAATAAACAAACAAAATAAGTGCTTCTTTTTCCCCTGGTGAAGAGGACTCAATCAGGGAGGGAAAATTATATATTTTAATACATCAATTTTTAAATAGTAGTGTATATTTTTGGGGTTGATGTTTTTTTTAAAAGTATTTTTGGGTTGATGCTGGAAAATAAAGCTTTCGGACAGGAGTGACAAATCCTATATAGAAAATTGGACATGTTTTGGTATGTTCATTTGGTCTTTTGCTTTAGTAAGGTCGGGCTCGAAATAATTTTTTTAAATTTATTTATTATTATTTAATAAATAATTTTTATTTAAATTTAATTATAAAATTTTTTTATTTTTTTAGTTTTTTAACAGTAATTTGAGTTTTTATTTTTTTTCTAAACCCATTAGAATAAGTAAAATTTTTGCTAAATAAATCTAAATCTAACCCATGATTCATATATATTTATTTATAATAATTTTGAAAAAAAAAAGGCAAGAGAAAGGTCATAAGATTTGATTATTTTATTTTTTATACCACTTAAAACCAAATTCAAATTTCATCAGAAATAAAATTAATACCGAACTTAAATGATTGTCCATTCTTTTTTTTTCTTTTTAAAGTTTGCTAAAGAGTCGTTGACGGAGGAAAATTATAGAATTCCAAAGAATAATTGTTATATAAAATTAAAAATAAATCAATACAATTCAATTCTCAATTTCTATTTTAAATAAATTTATGAAAAATAAAAGATCTATTTTTTTCTTTTATAATAATTTTCTTTTTATACTTGATGGTTTAGGGTTTTTTTTTTTTTTTTTAAATTTCCTTTTAGTATGTTAATGATATTTCCATAGAGAAGAAAGCAAGTATCCGCTTAGTTTCACCCTCTCTTCGGCTGCATGCAAGTTTTTCCAAAGAACTCTTTGATTCCTCGTAGAGTTCTCCGAATCTTGTAATTTTCACTGAATTAAACATCAAAATTAATCCGATGGATCTATTTGAACTCAAATTCTATCCAACCTGATCTGACAAAAAAAATCAATAATTCGAATCAGAAATCATCCAACTCTTAGTAGGAATGCACAAAGCTCCTCTCTTTTAAAAACAATAATTATTCTATCAATTACATTATCAGGCTAGGTAAACATAAATTCATTTGGAAGCCTCATTTGGATAGTCGACGAGACTTAGGGAGGAGCGTTCCATCGAAATAATGAATCATTTGTAAGGATCCGCAAGGCCCCTCCCTTCTAATCTCAGGGGAAAAAAATGTTGCATCTGCAACTGTGAAGTTTGTTTCGACATTCAATGGCCCCAAAAAAAAAAAAAAAAAAAACCTGCACGACAAAACTGATCAAATGTAAAGGGTGTGTCTAAGAAGAAAAGATAGGGGTGAAGTTGCCCTACATTATCACTATTCATATCCGTTTGGTCGCTCTCCGACCCGTGCGGATCTCTTTTGCATGTCTGCTTCATAATGTTGAATAGCAGCATCCAGAGCCTGCACAAAGTCACGTTCGTCAGGAGAGATGTGAAGACAATAGCTAAACCTAATAAAACCAACTTCAACCAATGATATATCGATAACAGAAATCGCCACAGGCTTCCAACTGGATATACTGGACCTAATTTCACGCCATAGGATGAGTCGTGACTCATGACTGCACCTGCATTTGCGGCCACTATGATCATCTGCCCATGACGCTAATAGAAGATGTTTCTCTTTTATTTAGTAGGAAACACTGACAAGTTTCAACCAAAGCCTACATGGGCAAACACCAAAGCAGGTGGTACAATTGTGGAACCCAAAATTCATCGAAGAACAAGTAAACTACTGCTGGCAGTTTAACTCTTATAAGTCCTAATTCTCCCTTCACTTTTTAGGGATATGACCTTGCAGTTGAAATAAGAATCGAGAAAAGTTCTCACCTGATGCATTGGACGAACAAGGAGGGAAACCTGATGCCGGAGGTCGGATGGGACAGATCCCTTAATCTCCTGGAATTTTGTGGCAGGGTTAGAAATGATATTGCTAAACTGTCTAAGCCAAAGCATCTTTAACCAATCATCCAAACTCAATGATACTTTGGCATCACTCAAGCCAAGAAGATAAAAGAAATGAGAGGATACGAACTGTACTTCGCAGAAAAGGCAAAATTCAAAGAGAACTGATCTTACAAAATGCTAATTAAAAAAAAATAATTATTGCATCAATTCAGAACTAAAAGGATTATATTGTTATTAGCTATACACATAAACCACCGTGAAGACAGATACCAACACAAAGATCAGAAAGTTGAGTGAAGAAGAAAAGGGTTTTTTAACAATTTTACCTCTAGCTGTGGATAGATGTGCGCCATAGCATCCTTCAGTCTGTTTACCTACATACAGTCACAGAATGAACAACAATTCAGAATGATAAAATTATGAAAAATAAATGATAATCAACAAAGTCAATCACATTAAGATTTATATGTATGAATGCTATGTTATATTCCCATTTTGGTCATCATTTACTTTCAGGAAAATGTTCCTAACAACTGAACATGCAGGTTTTCACTCTTTAAAAAGTGCCTTGCTTCTAATTGAAATAAAAATGTTTCTTTCTAACACAATGTTTCTTTGTGTTGGGGTGTTTGCATCATTGTATGCAGAATAGAGGGAGGGACGCAAGGTCTACAAAAACATTTTGAAAAATCATTTATGACTTGAAACTTCATCCATTGATAGGAAACATCACCAACCTTCAATTAATCACATATTCTACCAGCTCCTAGTTTTCGATAACTTACACATGTATGAACAATTGCAGTACTTACCTTAGTATAAAGGTAGGGGGTGGTGATAGGATATGATGTCCAAAAATGCCTAAGTAGTTCAAGGATTGATGTCCAATGCTGCAAACGTTGAGAGTTTTTCTATAAGCAAAAGATTGCAGGGCACAAACCAAAATCTGGAAATAAAATTATAAGAGTAAAATACAAAGTTTAAATAAAATTATACAGCCTTAAGGGATAAGGTAGAACAGATAATCCTCCATTAATTATTGAGTAAGCAATGACACCCCTGATCTCCACGGTATAAAACAGCATCTATATCAATTACATTAACAAAGAAATCTCACATGCAATAGTTCATCCTTGGTCTTCTTTGGCAATCTATCCAGAATACTTTCTTGAGGATTTTTCCCAATATGATATTTGGTAGTAGAAATACTATTGGTCAAAGCATCAAAAACCTGCATCACAGAGCTTAATCGTAAGTTATTACGTCCAGCCCTTTCCATTATGGGCCAGAACATTAAAAAGCACCATGAAGAAATTGCTGTTACTTGATGAGCAACTTCGGGCTTGACTATAGGATCCTTCAACCCCATAGCTTTAATCACAGAGATGGACTCTCTCAAAGAACCATATGCCTCCTGGGTGCTCAAACTGCATTTTATTTGTTCGGTTCCTCCGAATGCACCTCCAGAAGTTCTAAGTGCATTAACTTGTTGAGAGTCAAAATAGTCTCGAGGATCCTGGTTTTGGGCACAAGCAAATAAAACATTGACATAAAACCAATCTACTAAAAGTCTAAAGCCACATGTATCACAAGTCAATCACCTTAATGCAGAGTGGTGCTAGTGGAAGATTATTTGGTCCCTGGAGATCTTCTATTTCAGTCATCCTTGATACCCTTTCTAACCTTTCCCGGCTTGTATCCCCATCAGATTCCCCCTTATTTGATGATTCTAATGCAAGGATGGAGCATAAGTACCCGTTCTATAGCATAAAACCACAGTGGTTAAATGAATTAGAATAAAATTGTGCTAACCCTGTTTTGACTGAGCAAGTGCTTCTGCTACAGTCATTGTGTCTTCCATCTCCACATCTACATCCAAATTCAAAGAACAGATGATATATAATGAGGCATATCTGTTTACAGCAAGGAAAAATCTACACCATATTCCCGAAAAACAAGCCATTACTAAACAAATAAATAAATATATGAAGGAAAAAAACCAAAATGTATAGTGGTAGATAACATAAATTCCAGGAAAAGCCTTTACCTACAGCTCTTCCTTCAAGGACAACTGCAGCATGCCGGTTAATATCTTGGGATAGAGTTCTTCTATATAGCTCATTTTGTAATTCAGCCATTTCCTTACTACCATCACGAAAGATTCCATGATCCTGCACATTAAGAAACATAAATAGATATGATGCAGGGGGAAAAAAGGTAAAAAAAAAAAA
>JBBYHM010000027.1:7044532-7081375 GCA_038381775.1 Adansonia rubrostipa
ATACTGAGGCCGGTATATTTATTTATTTATTTGTTTTTGGTAATATAAATTGAGCTTTTTAAAATATTTATTTATATAAATTTAAAAAAAATTATTTTTTATCTCCTGAAGTATGACAGACAAAAAAAAAAAATCCACAAACACAAATTTTGATTTGAACTGCTGTATTCAATTTGGTTTTATTTTGATAATAATTAAATATATTTTATTTTACTGAATTTTCAGTTCAAAAAAGTCACAATCATTCAATCTAAATTTAAATTATATTTTTAATTAATTTTAAGTTTTATAAAATAAAATAAATATTTTATTTTTAAATTAGTAAAAAAAAACTTAAAAATACTATGATATTAAAAAAAAAAAACTGATGACTATTTAGTTCAGTTATATTATGATAGTTGATTCAATTTTGATTCGGTTTTTGAAAAAATTAAAATATTATATATTTATCGTAATTTTTTTAAAATCAAATAAAAATGTTCTCACCCTTAAACTAGAGAGTCGAATCAGATAGCTGAAATTATCTCTTTATTTTTTAACAGTATTTTAACTATCAAAAGTACCCCCCAAATTATTATAAATGCTTGAAATATCCTTCAAATAAACTTTCAAATTCAAAAATAATCCAAAAACAGTTTAAAAAATATCTTTTATGTCCTAAATAATATTAGGACTTTTGACAAAATAAATCTTTTTATACACAAAATTTACATGTTTCATCCAATGACATTTAATGGTACAGTTAACTGACCCAAAAGAACATGATCGTTATGGTTCTTAATTCTTATCAATTAAGATCAATAAATTACTTTTTAAAATTTAGGATCAAAATGATACGAGATTCAAAGTTTAGGAACCAAGATCTAATTTTTTCAATGAATAAAATGAAAAAAAACAGAAACAAAGCAATACAAAAAAGGAAACATGAGTCCAATGCGTTTGGTTAAGCCCATACGAAGGAGCCGAGCTCATAAAGGAGCCGAGCCGAGTTTAGTCCTAATCTAAATTTGACAATTCTTGTCGTAGCCATTCTTAAAAAATTATATATTTGTATAAATTTTAACATATTAATGATTTATATTGTATAATTTTTAATATATTTATATATTTATATTATATTATATTTTTTTATTTTAATTATTTTTTCGTAGTATATTTATATCTTAAATTGCGATGCCATGTCCCTTTCGAAGTTTTATATAATCTGATCATTTAACAATACCGAACCTATGCTTCTTAACCTCATACTATTGACCCATTCCCAAGTTTCGAGATAACACTCTTGCGCACTTCGCTTGTTAATATTAACCCAAAAACCAAGCCACAAGGACCATGTTTGGCCTAACTTTTGTTCTAATATTTCCTTATATATATATATATTCTAGACTGCCAAAGATTAAACCCGAAAATTAAGAGTTTGACAATCTATTAACAAATCATAGAATTAAGAATTCAGCAATGTACATTTAGAGCAACTTCATCTTACGCTATTAGGCAAAAGCAGAATGAGCAATTTTCTTCCTTTCTCCCCACTTTTTTCTAAAGAAAATCACATGAATATCATACAATACAAGATAAGCTTCTTCATGTGTATATATCGTACACGCAGAAATCATCAAAACACCTCTCCTTCCCTCCAACAAAGTTTAGGCATGCAAAACAATGCCTAGGAATCGGCAAAACGATGCCCACTGAGTGCAACTTGTATATTTTGATTGCTTGTAACACAACTATTAAATTAGTATGCGAAGGTCGAATCCTTCATCAACTCTCGCATTGCTAACCTCGACGCGATCTTTTTATCAAAATTTCTCATGTTACCTTCTGCACCAATTGTTTGACTCTTGGTTTTCAAAGATTTCTGTGGATAGGGGAAATATCATGCGCACCTTGTGATGTAACTGGCTGCTCTCTTATGCGAGATAAAAGGACGGAGACTTGCTCGGTAGCAATATCAAGCCTCTCCTTTGACTTGGCGGACTCCGCCACGAGGGTTGACACCATGCTCTGCAACAACTGAATCTTCTCCGTATGATCACTTGAAGAATTGTGCAGAAGCTTTGTGGGTGATGCATTGATCCTTCTCCAGCGTACAGGAAGATATCTGTCTGGAATCTGAAAGCAATTTCCTGTCGAGAGAACTCGAAGGGCATGCCGACAAAGAATTCCAGAGAACTCAAAATGATGGCAGCTGCAACTTATGATGCCTTCTCGAGGAACCCAATACACTTTTCGGCCTCCCTCGAGTTTTGTATGATGTCTTACAAGGAAGCCATCATCCATCTGAAACGATGCATAGTGAGCAGCTAAAACTAGTTGTTCTTGAAGCTTAGAGAAGGCAAAAGGAGTGAGGATAGAGGCAGCATGAGATTCCATAGGAGCTCCAGTTTTTAAGCAAATATTTTGAAGATTCTGTTGCATTGTCTGTTGTTCCGCTGCTTGATCTTTAAAATCCACGGCAACAGCAATCTGATTCATAAAGTTAAATCAACAAGGGTAGCGAAATCATGCTACACAACAGCTGATAACATAAAGAATATCACCTCTGCAAACCACAACCACATATTTTATGCATTACAAACAAAAACTAGTATCAAATCAAGGAAACGAAAATACACGTCAAGATACATGCATAAGGCAGAATTTGTATAGAAGCCAAATTCCATCCCGATCAAGATGGTGGTGGTGTGGAGATGATAAGATAACAAAATTTGCTCAAGCAGTGTGAGGTTCAGGTTTCTACTTTAATGGCAGAAGCTGTCTTCCAAACTCAACACTTCTATAGACTGCAACCTGGGAAATTTGACCCGCATCACTGATAAAAGCATGGCTTAATAAACTTGTCAGGATTGGGTGCAAGGGAATCTTAACTGCTAAATCAAGTATAAGTTCAAATGTAAGGCATGTTGATCAAACCCCAGCATATAATCTAGTCTCTGCATAACTGAAAGTAGAATTATTAACGTTTAACCATATAGATAAGCTTAACAATGAAAAAAGAATAAGTCATATATGAATTCCAAAAAGTGTTTTCCTAAAGTTCATTGCTTTTCTACACATCTTGAAAAATTCTCTACGACAAGTTTTATTCGTTGGTTAAAACTGGGTAGACATAGAATAGAGAAAAACTTCAGCTTCAGGTGATAATGCAGACAATTTGGCTTAAGTCGAATGGCCGTCTTATTAAAGGTGGCAATTAGGCAGGTTCAGGCGTGTTCAGGCAGATTCGGGTCAGGTCATTTCAGTTTCGAGTTTTTTTTCAGGTTTGAGTCAATTCGGGTTCAGACTTGTCCGCATTCGGGTCTGTTGAGATTTAGGTCGGGTGTGGGTTCAAATATGTTTTACATCGCTTTTTATTTTATGTTAAATGCAATCACTTTACATAATTTTGAATTCTAAGCCCAAGTCCGAATTTAGCCCGGTCCAGCCCAAAAAAAAATCTTAGTTCGATTCCATAAGCCTAGCCCTGGCCCAAAAATTTTTTGAATTCTAAGCTCAGGGCTGAATTTGGCTTGGCCCGCCCATTTAAGTGCAAATCAGTGTTTATAATATTAAAAAGTTATTTTTATATTAATATTTATATATTTTATAATTAAATTTAAATAAAAATATATTATTTTATTAAAAAACAAAGTTTCAAGTTGAGCCTGCCTGAAACTTAAAATCTGAAACCCATGCCTGATCATGCCAGGCCTATTGGACAAGGCGAGCTGTCCGACCTATAGGCAGGTTTAATTGTTAATCTAACATGTAATTTTTTTTCATTTTTAATATGGTATTATCTATTATTGCTTTCATTTTTTTTAATTTATCTTATTACTTTGTTATATTATTATCAGACTTTAATAATCACTACTTGAAATAATAATAATAATAAATAAGAATAATATTCAAAGATATATTTAAAATTTTACTACTAACATACATAAACTCTCAATATTTAATAAGTTTAACTAATTAAATTAAAGAAAATGTGACAAATGGATAATATATTTTATTGACAATATTTTCAAAACTCATGATAAGATTTACTCTTTGATAAATTATTATTTTATCATATATAGACTTGTTCAAGAGTTGGGCTACCCACCCGGCCTAATTGGGCTCGGGCCCAAGTTTTCATATTTTTGTTTCAAACTAGCTCAGCCCGGCTTGCAACAATGATTTTAAATTAAAATAACATATGTTTTATTTAAATTTAATTATAAAATATATAAGTATTAACAAAAAATATTTTTTAATGCGATGAATAGTAATTCTAGCTTAAACAAGTAGGTCTGAACACGTCAAATAAGAGCCTGAATTGGGATTTTAAAAAAATTCAGACTACAGCCCAACTCAACTCATGAGTAGATTTAATCATATATAAAATATAAATTAAATTTTTAATATTTAATTAAATTATTAAAAAAATATTAAAATAAAATTGATAATTAAAGTTTTTGCTTTATAAAAAACTATTTAATTATAATTGCATCATATTTATTTTTAGTATTAAATTTGGGTTTGGTTCAGGTTCATTTCGAGTTTTGGCCATTTCAGGTTCAGGTTTTCTTGGGTTCAGGCCATTGCCTTTTTGGTCATATTAGGTTCTGGCTCAGGTTTTTTCGGATAAGTTTTCGGGTTTGAGTTGATTTTGTCACCTCTAGTTTATACATGTTTCAAAGAGCAAAAATTTTACGAGTCAGAGCATGCATATCCTCAGATTCAGGATATGCAGAGGATGAGCCCTAAAAACTCCAACTTCCCACCTCAGATAAAAGAAGCCTGGCAACTTGATAAATAAAAGTTTGTACAAGCCTCAATAAAGTAATTAAATACCAAATAATCTCATTTTCTGATATCCTCAAGCGATCAATTTCTTTCCTATGTCTTGAAAAGGGAACAACAAAAACGAAAACTCTAGATGCACTTGCTTAAGAAATCATGAACCAATAAATAATAACACACTCACAATTGTATATGAAGTATAGAGAGAGAGAGAGCGTACTTGTTCCACAAAATGTGCAAGCCGAGTCTGTGCACTTAAAAACCTTTGAATGAAAGCATTAATTGCTTTTGAATGGCCAGTTGTAGTCATTCCTGCAAAGAAATGACTTCTCAAGTACGGCAAAGCCCATAGCGAGCGTAATGTAAACAAGTTGGCAATATGCCTGTTAGCGTGTAACCCAAAAGAGTTGACCATGTCCCTCCAGCCCAATTCAAAATCCTCAATTGACTCTAAATTATAGAGTCGATAAAACTCAGCCTTCCACTCATTGTAACGTTCCCCCAAAACAGCATTAAACCAGGATGGAAATTTTGCCACAATCATCCATATGCAAAGTGCATGTTTAGTTGTAGGCATTTGAATGGCTATGGCTTCTTTGAGACACATATTTTGGTCAGTTAATATTGTCTGCGGTGCCTTCCCATTCATGAACCCTAGGAATGCCTTTCACATAAGAAAAAAAGAAAGCACACTGATTTAGCAAGCCCCCAAAACAAAACCATAAAGAAGAAAGAGGTTGGATTAAAAAAAAAAGAAAGAAGAACAGTAGCAAATTTGAGAGCCATCAAGAATATAAGGAAAAAGATAGAAGTATATATATTCTCGAGGTTTGCCAATAATCTTCTGTATAAGATACACTTTCTATTAAAAATTATGTTCCTGCATTCCATCCCAATTCAACGTAAATTGACCATGTATAATTCGGGTAGGTTCATGCTCAAATTGGCCTGACATTCCAAAATCACAGTTGTGTTGTAGATAATAAAAACTCAGCAACCAATTATATTATAGATTCTTTCTCCACACGTCTGACAGAAGAACCCTCTATAATAGCAAGATGATTTTAAAAGCCATCATCTTGTGTAACCTAACAGCTCTCTATCCCCTATACTGAATCATTCATTTGAATAAATTAATTCTTTCTGCCCTTGCTTTCAGCAATGTCACAAGAGCAAAGGGCACAAAATTGGCAACAATAAGCAATACAATATGCTCAACTAAGACAAGCTATATTATCTTACCTTTAAAGCCCATGACAATGACCTCGAATTTTCTTCTCGTAAAAGCACACAACCAAAAAAGCAAGGCATGCCATAATTATTCATTCCAACCCATATCCCAAGTGGCATGTCAAATGCAGTCAAACGATGAGTCGTGTCAAACACCACAGCATCACCATAGATATCATATGACTGTACTGATGATGCATACGACCAGGCAATGTTGTCTAACCTGTTGTTTGAATCAAGCATATATTCAAATTTGAAGTTGGGGTCCTTCTCCTTAATGTTTCTACACATTCTTAGTAAATCTATGCTTTCATCTTCTTGATCTAATTTCCTGAATGATTGAAGCAAATTTCTCACATCCTTCTCAGTGAACGGTAGATATCCTGGCTCCACACACTTCTCAAGTTCCATCAACCTCATCATTTGCTGTACTGAGATTCCTGTTTTGGCAAACATAAGGATTCGGTTCTTATCTGCATCTGATATGGTTCGATATGCAGGAAGGAATCGAACCTGATTCGGCTCCAAAAGTTCATGATTGTGGTGGCTCACAAAACCCGTAACACGCCATTCTGCTGCTCCTAAGTCTGTTACCTTGCTTATCCGCAAGTATGCTTGACATCCACATCGGGACGACTTTCTGTTTCTTTGTGGTTTATTGTCATTTGAGGTTTTGACAGGTGTATTCCCAGCACGGTGACACACAAAGTAACGTCTTGTAAGTCCTTTTCCAACCCCATCCTTTCCTTCTGTGCGATGACGACGGATTGAAAAGCCACATCGCCTTGCAAATTCACTATAAAATTCATAAGCTGCATCATGACTAGCAAATCTTTGCCCAATATATGGTATGGCATCATTAGTGGTTTCCAGAGAAAGCCGGGTTTCATCAGGTGATTCCTCTGTGCTGCTTGTTTCACCTAGTGATAAGGATCGTTGATCTGAAGGATCATCGTAAACGACCAACATCTGTCCAGCATCTTCAGACATCATTTTCTTCTGATTAACCCAATCTAGTAGCTAAGATCACGTGTCCAGCACAGCAAAAGAGAATGAAAATCAGTTAACCAATGTGTATGTGAGTGTTTGCGTTGTGTGTGTATATAATTAAATAATACATCAAAACATGATGATATAAAGCAACTGCAATAATCAAAGAATGTTGCTAAAAAGAGATCACAATTCAACGTCATTAAAATCCCAAATCAAGCATGAACTGAAACCATTTAATTCCTCAATTTCCAACATGCAAGCATTAACACTTCACAACACAAATATTCGCGAGAGTCAATCAACACTGACCTTATCGAATCAATCCATCTCGTCTAAAATTCCATCTTCGTGAACTATAAAGAAATATATATTAAGCTGACGACCCATGTACAAATAAATTCAGAATTCATAAAAGATTTAATCAATTTAAACCGTGAAAAAAACAAAAAAAAACTAGAAGTTTGTTTAAAAAAATTATAATAAGAAACATTAAACATAATCTTTAATGGCATCACAAGACTCACTCAAGAATTTCAAGATATACCTAAAATCAATATTATAAAGTTCAATAAGCTATCAATTGAAATTCATGTAACAGGAAGAAACAGACATTTCTAGAGACAGAGATTGGAGTAATAAAATATGGGTCATTCAAAATTAACTTAAAAATTGAGAAGAAAAAAAAAAGTCTACCGATTTGGCCGAGAGAGGTGTGGGTTCGCTGGAGTTGAAACGAGGAGGAAGAAGCTGATAAAGAAGAAAATTTATATATATATATATATATATATATACATATAATACTAATACTAAAATAGGGAAAGAACAAGACGAGAGAGCAAATGAAAGGAAACGGAAGGATATTGGGAAAGAAAACGTTAAAATGAGAAACAATGCTGCAGTGGAGAGGCAAAGAAAAAGAAAGGCGTTTGGCTGAAGCCTGCGAGGAGGGTTGATGTAACAAAACAATCGGAAAATGCCGAGCGGATAAACAAGCGAAAGAAACGGTGTCGCTGCCTGTCTGGGTTTGTATTTTTTTTTTTTTTATTGAAGCCTATCCGATCTGATCTAATTATTAATTAAAATTATATTTTTATTTAAATTTAATTATAAAAATATATAAATATTAATTAAAATAAATTTTAATATTTTATTATTTTTTACGGTAATTAAGGTTTTAGGTCAAGTTAAATCGAGCCAAATTTTATATTGAATTTAGGTTTTAATTTTTTTCGATTCAAGTCTACATCTAATATAATTCATAACTAATTTATAGTCGGTGTAATGAATGAGTTGACTTTATTTATTTAATTATATAATATATATTTTAATTTTATGTTCATGTATTATAATTTTATTTTTAAATTATTAATTTATATATATAAAAGAAGACAAAATTATGAATTTATTAAAATTTTACCTTTGTGTTTATGAATTTTGGATATAATTTATTTACTGAATGATAAAAGTATTTTATATATTAAGGAATAGTTGAAACAAAATTTTAAAATTTATATTAATAAAATATTATTCCTTATTTCGAAGGTTATTCTTAATTTTTTTTTTTAATAAATTATTTGATAGATTTTATGCAATATTTTAGTGAAGGCTATCATTCAAAATTTTCATTGATTCAATAATAAATATTTATCTTCCAATATTTTATTACATTGAAGATTTTACTTTATTTAAATATATACCTAATAAAAAAATTATTTTAATTATTTTAGGAGATGATTAATTTTATTAAAAATAAAGATAATTTATTATTTATTCCTTCAATTTGAGTATAATTTATTAAACGAAAAAATTAAAAAAATAAATTCATAATTTTTAAAAGGTATACAAATATTGTTTGATTTAATGAAATAAGATATAATTTTTAGAATAATTGTTTTTATTTTAAATGGATAATTATACCTTGATATTAAATTTTACAATTTTAATATCCGAGCATTTAATTTAGTTAAATGATTTACGTTTTCCATCTATTAAATAAGCAGAGTTCGAAATCCTCTTTCAAATCTTAAATTTTAGATAAAAAAATTTAAACTTTTAATCACTAACTAATTAAAATTCAAAGTATTATTATATATATGACTCTTTTTTATATTTATAATATAATATATATATATTAAAATCATATTTGATATTATTTTTTAAAAGTATATACTTTTGATATATTGGATATACTAAAATTACACTTACGAATAAATGATGATTTTTTTTAGTATTAAATTAAAAATTATTAATAGAGCAGATGGAGTAGATGAAATGATGATAAATGTATTCCATGCATGCAAATCTGGGGTTTTTAACATGCATACAAGATTGATACAAAATTTGACATGATAAATTGATAATCGCACCCCATAATCATCGTACTATTTGGAGGGCTCACTTTCATCTCTACTGGTTCGGTTTTTAAGGATACCCTGAAAAAATAAAAAGAATATTTTTTCTTTTCAATCTTTTCGGATTAAGATGTAAAAATATCTTTTTTTTATAAAAACGTTACGTTTCGAGATGTGAATTGAGAGAGAAGAGATTTCAAAATTAAGATTTTGAATAAGACAGCTTTTTTATTTTTCTTTTTTTTTATTTTCATATTAAAAAAGTAATAGGAATGAGAGGGAAAAGCTTACCCTAAATTGCATTATTGAAAATATAATTAATAATAATAATAATAATTAAACTTCCTTTCCATTGGTCAAATGAAAAAAAAAAAGAGTTTATGAAGTACTAAATAATGTGTGGGTTTAATCAGAATATTTAATTAGTTAATTTTTTATTTTTAATGTATTTAATAATTACTCATTTTTATGAATATAAGATCATACTTCGTACTACATTAATAGTTAGTACATAATTTCGTCGACGTGCTTCAAAGTACTATTTCAATCTTTTAAATATTTATTAATATAATTTATTTTCAAATTTTGAAATATATAAAATATATATATATAATATGCATTAAATTGGCAATATTTATTTCTGAATGATTATATTATCATTAATATTTGTTTGGTTTGATTTTTTTAATTTAAAAATTATTATTAAATTTTTATGAAAATAAAAATTTTAAAATTATTTAATAATTTTACTTTTAAATTATTTTTTTAGATATTAGGTATACGTTCATATAAATAACTCAGCAAAATAAAAATTTTGTCTTAATCTGAAAAATTAGGGCGCACAGTCCACATGGCTTATATTGATTGGAAAAGATGACCGCTTTTGCGTCAAACAAAAGGTCCTCGAATGAGAGAAAAAAACAGGAAGTTCGCAAAATCGCTTTAAATCAATCAAATTAAACAAATAATCCTCCATTTTTGTTGAAGCTCCTTAATGAAGTTTGTTAATTTGTAGCTAATATCTCTTTCCCCAGAGAAGCAAGACAGAAGGAGGCAAAAGGACTTTCTTGTTCTCTCATTGTCGGTTCCAATTTCCTCGAAAATCCTGTCGAAGTTTCTCTCAGGTCAGTACAGATCCCTTCTCTTTGTTTTTCCTTTGCTTTCTTTTTACCTCTTATTTGATAGAAATTATCTATTTTGGAAGTTCCTGAATTCGATTGTTTGATTGGAGAAGAAAGGAATTTCTGGGAAAATGATTGATTTTTTTCCTTTTTTTTTTGTTTTGTTTGAATTGAAATCGGGATTTTTTTTTTGAGTATGATACTATGTTTGAATTAGTAAAGTTCCATTCTTTTGGATACAGAGTATATAAATTTTATGATAATTTTATTTTTTTTCCACTTGGTCTCAGTGTTTGGATTAATGTTTTATAAGGAATTAAATGCTTTGAAGAGAAAGGTTAATTGATTTAGAAGATGCAGTTTTTTTAGTTAATTATAGGTTTTGATTTTCCTCCGTGGATTGGATATTGTGGTTTGCGAATCAGGTAGAGCAAAATGATGAGGCTGCAAACATATGCCGGTCTCAGTTTAGTTGCAACACTAGCTGTTATATACCATGCATTCAACAGTAGAGGCCAGTTTTATCCTGCTATGGTTTATTTGTCAACCTCTAAGATCAGCTTGGTGCTGCTTCTCAACATGGGCCTTGTCTTTATGTGTATCTTATGGCAATTGACCAAACGGTTATTCCTTGGGTCTCTTCGTGAAGCTGAGGTTGAGCGGTTGAACGAGCAGTCATGGAGAGAGGTCATGGAGATCCTCTTTGCAATCACCATTTTTCGGCAGGAATTCTCCGTTACGTTTCTTGCAATGGTTACGGTGCTATTGTTGATCAAGGCCTTGCATTGGTTGGCACAGAAGAGGGTTGAGTACATTGAAACGACCCCTTCTGTTCCCGTTTTAGCTCATGTTCGGATAGTATCTTTCCTGGGTTTCCTCCTGCTTCTAGATTCTCTATTTTTATACAGTTCTATCAAATTTCTGATCCAAACACGACAAGCTTCAGTTTCCCTCTTCTTTTCATTTGAGTAAGTTATTTAACTTGATACCTTTTTCTTCTTTTTGTGATTATCAGTTGAAAATTTTCTAAATTCATTTGTAATGCTTTATGAGTCATCATTCAAAACCATTTTGTATTTAACTTGTCCTCGGTAGTTAAATTGACTAAAATGGTTTGGCAAGGATGAGGATGGTGCTTGAAGTCACAGTTTTTCTGTTGTGAATTTACTAAGCTCGTGATAAATTATGTATTGCAAGCTTTAATTGTTAGGAGCATGATTAAGAAGTATTAGAAACTTATACATGTTCTGACGGACTGATAGATTATAAAGAGATAAGAAAGAAACTCTTTAAATATGTCACATATGTTGGAAATTAAATGGTAAATGAAGTTAATGTTATAAATGTTCATCACCAATTATATTATTAAGTTTCCTGCAAGAAAAAGGATTGTAAAAAATCCTACCATTGTTTGTTGTAAGCAATTCACATAAATTTGACTAGTTTGATCCTCCCCCTTGTTTCTTTCAAGCGCTGCGCTTGTATCATCTTATTATCTAGTTTATTTGTTCTTGCTCTGACTCATATTGGCTTTTTTGGGTTGTAGATACATGATACTGGCAACGACAACAGTGTCAACTTTTGTAAAATATGTTTTCTATGTGAGTGACATGCTTATGGAAGGACAATGGGAGAAAAAGGCTGTCTATACCTTCTACTTGGAGCTTATCCGAGACTTGCTTCACTTGTCTATGTATTTGTGCTTCTTTCTTGTGATTTTTGTGTAAGTGAGCTATTTATTTTTAGCTTCTGCATGATCACATATATGTTTATACTATTCATGTGCATAGATAATCTTTGGCTGTTGGATAATGTTCTAGCGCATGAGGTGCTTTAAAACCTTTCGGTTTACTTGAATGGAAGACTTAATGCATGTTAAAGCAATTTTGTAAGCAACACTCCAAATTTTTCTAGTCAGTTTTTTTGTTTTTTTTAGTACTTTAGATAGAATGCTGCCCTTTGTTTTCGGAGTTTTTAGCATGCTTTAGATCCCCTCAGTTATCTTTATATCTTATAATTTGGTTTTGAAGTTGGGCATGTGGTATTCTCTAAAATATAGAGATGCACTGAGCTGATTCAACATCAAAGTAGGCTCAAACCCTGAAACGGAATTACATTTTTTGAGATTGTATTTACTGGGTTCTAAACTTTCCTTGTTGGATTGAGACACATACCGATTTTATCTGCATACCTTTAGACATTACATATCTAGAATACAGGAAAAGTTTTATACCTGCTACATGAACTGTTTCATAACCTTGAGACATGAAAACGGAATAGTCAGGTGGAATGTGCACATTGGGTAATTTCCAATTGGCATAAATATATCCAGTTATTTATTCTGCTTTTCCATTATGAATTTTTTGATATATGAATGGATTAGCGCTAAAACTTGGATTCAATTACACTTGGCTGTCATGACACAGAAATCAGCTTCTGATTCTAAAAAGTCTAATGTGGTTGTCATGAGAACAAAGACTGAGCTGCAGGTATTGAGATGCCTGCCAGTTGCCAACTATTTAATGGAAGGCTTGAGCACTGCAAGGTCTTTAAAGGATAATTTATAATTGAAGAATGTATGAATGATAAATGTAATAAGAAATAGGGGAAAAAAATTTTTAGAGAAGGGATCCTTTTGTCTTCACCAGTGTCTCAGATCTCTTAATTTACTTATAAATTAATTCATGGCATTTTTGTTTATTTTAATTGGTTTCTGCAGGAACTATGGTGTGCCTCTGCACTTAATACGGGAGCTTTATGAGACATTTAGGAATTTTAAAATTCGCATTGCTGATTACTTGCGTTATAGGAAGATCACATCAAATATGAATGATAGATTCCCAGATGCAACCCCCGAAGAGCTCACTGCGTGAGTCAAATAGTGTTTGTTTATGAACTCTTTTTCTTTTCTTTTTTAAAAAAAGAATCTTTCAATTGCATTGTGATTTTTTATTCTTGTTTCTTAACTGCTTACTGATTGGATGAACAGAAACGATGCAACTTGCATCATATGTCGTGAAGAGATGACCACAGCAAAGAAGTTAATTTGTGGACATCTTTTTCATGTGCACTGCCTACGATCATGGCTGGAGAGGCAGCATACCTGCCCTACCTGCAGGGCTCTGGTTGTACCATCTGAAAATGGAGCAAGTTCATCCGGAGGGCAACATGGACCTCGGGCAAGTGCTCATCAAGGTAATCTCTTTGTAAAACCATCTATGATAAAATGAACTATTTTCTTTGAACATTTTGATTTTTCATGATCTAGTGTATGCCAACTATTAGTTCAACTATTTGGTTTTGAGGTAATATGGATCATGCATGAATAAATTGCCTAACCTTTTGAAGTTTGTTGCTTTCTCCTAGGTATCAGATAAAACAAACTTTGGGGCCTTCAAAATTTTCCATCCGTTATTAGCTCAAAATTCAGTTCTTCATCTTTCTAGTTGCTATTATTTATGCTTTGTTGAACTGCGTGTAAGCTAGCTAAGGCATATTCCTCCTGAAATATTGTGTGAAAATGCAAAATGTCCAAAGGTGTTACTAATGCTTCAAGGCATGCACCCTAGTGTGGTGCATTACTTGAAGGCTTTTACTTCCCAACCCTGAAGATGTTTTCCATGTTTTTGTCCCAAACTTTTAGGGATATCCTGTTCCCTATCCCAGTTATTGTATGGCATATGTAATTATTTGTGACACAAAAGCTGGAAAGCTGATTTGGGTTGCAAAGAATTTGGGATATGAACATTAATTGTTACTTTTTTCTGCTGAGGCATTGCTTCTCTTATAACTAATCAAACAGACTTCATAGTCTGAAAAAAAGAGGCTAATTGTTTAAAGTGGGAGCAGGATCCAGCACAAGTTCAGCTACACAAGGTCCTGGTGCTGACGTGGCCACTGATAATTTGACCCATCATCGGGCCAGGCTTGAGGCTGCTGCTGCTGCAGCATCAATATATGAGAAATCCTACGTCTATCCTTCTGCAAACACACTAACTTGGTAGGTAGTTTTATGCTTGTAATTCTGCATATTTGTCACTGACATTTGCAGTTTCCTCATTTTGCCAGCTTTATAATATCACCACTTTTTCCATTTCATTTTTTATTATCTGCCCACTGTTTTATTGCAGTTTCAAAGAATATATTTAAATTTGAGGACCAGAGAAAAGAATTAGGAATGGGCCATTTGAGACATAATTTTGTTGGCTTCTGTTTATACAAAAGTTGCGTGTGTGACCATTATAGAATTGGCAATATTGTTCTCCTCTAGTTGCCTTCAAACTTAATTATGAAATCAGAAATATAAAATATAAATATAAGAAGGTAATCATTTGAATTGAGACCTATTACATGAGTTGAGAAGTGAAATGTCTATCCACAAGAGAAGGGGAGCACTTCAGACACATGCTTCAAACACATGCAGAGCATGTTGATTTGAGTGCTAGTTTTCACTAGTTTATAGGCATCTCTGGACCTTCAAGGTCTTTACACCTACATCAGCTCTTCTTTCTAATTCTGATATATATGCCAGTTCTTTATACATGATCAGATCTGGCTCTGAGTGCAATTGCATTGGTTTGCTAATCCCAACTCTTAATCTCTTTTACATGTTATAATATTGTGCATTGTATTTGCAGGTCTCTGGGAAATGCTGTACTTTCCAAGGCTTATACGCCATTGGCTGACTCCACGAAGGTGGAATCTAGTGGGGAAAGCACATCCATTGGGCAACAACAGTTTGCTATTCCTGGTGGACATGCAAACTTGCTCTTTCCACAATTCCCACATTGTGTTTTTATTCCTTCCCAATTAGCTGTTGCCAGTGGAAACTCAGGAGAAGGATCGGGGAGTGGTCTGAATATTCCAGATTCTCAGTTGGAGGCCCAGAAGAAGATTATTCAGCAGCAGATCGAGGTATCATTTTTGTAGTGTACTGGTGCTATTCTTGCTTTCTCTATATAATTGTGTGTTCAAAAATTTTAAAAAACATTCTCTTATTTCTTATGCACTAACAAAGGATATACGTACTTTTCTAGCTCAGGACTTCAGTAAACTATGTATATCCATAAAATTGTGTGATTGATCAGTGTTGTCAAGGTGTGCGCTTAGGCGTTGTGCCTTGGTGCCAGACAACAAAAGCATTTGAGACCCTTTTAAGCAAGGTGCATTTGATCAGTTGCACATGTTACATGCGTAGGTCTTTAGTCAAGTTACTTGCAGCCTTAGTACTCGGACTTCCACCAAGTATACCTAAATTCAGCCTTACAACTTGCGTGCCATGACACACTCCTGGTGCACCTAGATGCTCCTTTTTGTACGGCGAAAGGCACAAAAAAAGCTCGCTTGATTAATTTCTCTTTAATTTCTTCTATTTTAACCTTTTTCTTTGTTTGTACCTTTACTAGTAAGAAAGGGGATAATATGCTTCTCAATATTTGAGTATTCAACAGCAGACATGTGATCATAAGGAAATCATGCATATTAGCCATAAAATAAAAAGAATATTTTGCATTTGTAGATAAACTGGACATGTTAGAGTTTATTATCATAATTATATATCTTAATGTTATTATTTATATATATATATATATACACACACCCACGCACGATAGGTCAGTGTTTTTTTTTTTTTTTGTGCCTCAAGCAATATAAGGTTATAAAGCCTAGAGTGCACCTTGCACCCTTGACAATAATGTGATCAAGGTGAGATTTGGAGTGCATGGCTTGCATGGGATGCAGCAAGGCAATGACATTCCAATATCAATCATGAATATATATCAGCATGGCCTTCTTCTAGTTGCATTGGGATCTGGAGCTTTCATTTGTTTAATTGTCTCTTTCCCCTGCATAGAGCTTCATCTTTTCCTGCCAAAATATTTTAACATTTAACACTTAAAAAAATCTAAATCAACTCACACTTTTCCAATTTATTACTTCTGGTTTTTCAACAATTTTTTTTTTTCTGAATAGATGCTGCAACATCAGCGTCAACTGCTGCAGATGCAGAAGCCGAAAACTGAGGAAAGCATGGACATTGATCTCGCAGCCGCATCAGATAGTAAAGGAAAGACCGTTGCATCTTCTTCTTCTGAAGAGTGAAGAGGGTAACATAGTTCTTGCTCAAATTCCAAGCTTGTTTGAAGTAGTGAAGTAGTGAAGTAGTGATCTTAACACGTAGAGATTTTCACATGCTTCGGAATTTTACTGGTAACTGAAGTACCAAGTTACCTATTTACCTTTTTTTTTCTTTTTTTCTGAGCTTATCACATCAACGTCTTAACTTTTCCTTTTTAACACCACGTAGTCATTTTAAGATAAATTATTATGGTAAAAGTTTACTAGTAGTCCTTATACTATAGTACAGAGAGCAATTTAGTCTTTGTACTATTAAATTCAGCATTTTAGTCTCTGTACTTTTTAAATTGTAGTAAATATAAAAATATGGTTAACGTTGTTAAAAAAATTGTTTGAATTCTTGTAAAATACTGACATGTTATGTAATGTGAAAAAATTACTCCAACCTTACTCATAACCAAAAGCTATTTCTGAATAAAATTTAAAATTTTTCATAACATGACACATTAATATTTTATCGGTGTTTAAGTGTGTTTTTTTAACATTGTTAATTATTTTTTTTTATTTGTCATAATTTGAAAGGTACAAGGACTAAAGTATTGAATTTAATATTGCAGAGATTAAAATGCTTCTTTTATTATAGTACACAGATTCTTAATGGACTTTTACCCCATCATTATCTTTTATCAAATGATTTTAAAAGAAAGAGCTTTTAAATTTTTTAAAAAAATTAAATTTGAATTTATCTAAATTCTGGAGAATAAAAAATTCAATCACTTTGTTGGTAGAGAGCGGAGTCGGCAGGTGATGTTGCTGGTGAAGAATTAAAGTCTTGTTAAAACAGAAGAATTTCAGAGGTCACCGGAATATGGTTGTTGGGGTGTGCTTGCGTACATAAGTTAGTAGGTTTTGGAGGAAAGCTTATGAACAAAGAAATTTATCAGAATTTCAGCAGTGTATTAGTTCAATTACCTCGAGCATTAAACGAGGCTATTCCCTGGAGTAGACACAATCAAATAGAAATAGTCTCTGATTATTCAGACTTGTTTATGTTTGTAAATGGATAGATTAGGTGTAGTAAAGTTCACCAATATTTTTCAATGAAAATATAAAAAAATATCATTTTTTATTTAATTTTAATACTTTAATGTTTTTTATTAAATCTTGAATAATGAAAAACTTAACATATTTTTCAACGTTACGTTATAATATTATATGTATTTATTTTTTATGTGATATAAATTTATATAATATATATTATTAATTGTAAAATGGATTGGTAAAACTCCAAGACTTGAATATTTGAGTTAAGATTCAATCTATTTTTTAAACGGTATTAATAAAAATTATTTTAGTCAATTTATCTTCAATACATTTTTAAAATTATTAAAATATTAAAATACAAATATTAATATGTTTTAAAGTGAGTAACATTATTTTAATTTCTTAATAATAAAGGTTATTATTTTTAATATTTTAATATTAATAACACTGTGAATATTAATATTTTTGAAATATTTTAATATTTAGGTCAAAATCCCTATTTTGTAAAACCAGAAATTAAAAAAGTTGTTTAGAAAATATCGACACGTTTTATTATTAATTTTTGAAATGAAGGTTACATGAGTTAAGTGGGTTTCAAGTTGAATTTAAGCATGATATCAACATTTTAAATGCTTGGTCAAGCTTACTCCAATTTTTCAATTTGAGCCTTAAAATTTTACTCTCATCAAATCATATTATTAAATGATACAATCTGTACTGTCAAGATCTAACTTAAAATGATCCGAGTTGAAGTTAATTTAATTTGTTTGATTAACAAATTTACGTGTTATCGTATTATCTCTTATGGTTAATATGGTTTCTTTAAAAAAGTGGGGATGTGGATATGCTAGAGTTAAATAATTACGAAAGTGAAATTCTAGAATCCATCTTTAATTTTATTTTTATTATTTTATATATTTAAAGATTATGTATTTATATTTATATTCAAATATACATACGTCAAGACACACATATATCAAACATAAACATCTAAAAAAATTCTCAATAACACAACATAGTAACAGCATCATCATCAATAATCTCTTGAAATTAAAGCCGCAGGCAAGTCATCCTTGGCTAACAAACGAAGACTCTTTTCCTTCATGGAAGGCCTTTCTTCTTCATATCAGTTTCATGTGTAAAAGATATACTATAGACTCTTATATATGTATTTATAGATTCCTTAAAAGAATTAAAAAACCATATATTTTTCAAGGTTGCGTTGAAATTTTAAATTTAAAAAAAATAGTATAAATTATATAATAAAATATTTATAAATGTGACGTTAATGATTATTATTTAAATTTTTAAATTTTATATAAAACTTATCTAATTTATACATAATTTATGTATTTTATTATCATAATCTGTATAGCTAGCAAATGAAATTTGAATTGTCAAATTCATGATTCCGAATACAGTAGAGTTGTAATGACACATTGAAAAAGAATATTGATAACTTCCCCACCGTCGAAACAACATATTTTTCTCCCATTTTCTTAATTTGGAACCCAAAATCCCTAAAAGGCTGACACAGCCCATGTTGGTATATATTCTTTCCTATTTGAAAGCAGAAAGATCTTGAAAGCCTTTTCAGTTTAGGCTTTAAATTGAAATGGCCCACAGTCTTTTCCAAACCAACTTGCTTGAATTCCTTGAAAGAAGTCATTGCCCACAGGCTTTTACTCCGATTTACACCCACCTCCTTCAAAGGGAACATACCTGACTTTTTTTTTTTACAAATAGATCGATAACTTGAGCATACAAAATAAGTTACAATTATTAAAATTTATAAATTTAGTAAATATTATTATAATTATATGAATTAATTTAACTAAGTTTCGGGTTCAAAGGAATATTACTTAATGAGATTAGGCAAGTTAAGGTTTAAATATCCTTATATTGGTGTATTCCCCTGAAAGGGAGAAGAATGAAGAAGAAAAGAAAAGAAAAACACTACAAGAAAGAGTTTCTTTTCCAATCGAATTTATTCGATCGAAAATATTTAATCAGAATTTTTTTCTCTTTTCCACGGAACTTTTATTATTTCGTTTTTTCCGATGAAAATCATTCATCTCAGAGATTTTTCTTATTAATAGGCATGAAATTATTGCAGGACACGCCCTTGAAGAGTGAACATCAGCATTTGTGCTTTTCATTACAAACCCAACATATGCTTTTGCCTCTTAATGTGAATGGAATGCCATGATACATTAGTCTGAGAGCCAAACAAAGTCAACCCGAACAGAAAAAATCTTTTGTGGTGTCAAAAATAAATTAGACTCTTGAGTAAATATTATAATTTGTATATTCGTAATTTTCACGTCTTATAGCTATATTTAAAGTTTATACATTTATATATATATATTTATACGTTAATAATATATGTACGTGTTATACAAATTTTGATATGTTCGTATATTCGTATCATATTCATATTATTTTTTTTATGTTTATGTTTTAATTATTTTTTATGTCATATTCATATCGTACAAATGGATTGTATCTAAAGTTGTGAGGTTCACTTCAGATTTAGAGATTTTTCAAACACATTTCCTTAAAAAAAAGGGGGGAGGGAGGAGAATTTGTTCAGACATATTCTTCCATTGCCATAAAGAATAATTGACAATCTATAAAGTATGCACCTTCTGAATCATTGAGCATGAACCAGCCAAGAATTTCAGAGGGTCTAAATTCACAAGAAACGTTATTAGTAGAATTTATTCTCCCCCTTTTCAGTTTTGCAAGGTGTGTCTGCAAAATTATAGAAAAGGACAGGAATTTAGGTAACATGTAAGAAGATGACGTTAATACATGCACCATGGATCAAGTTAGAAACTTATAAAATCTTGGTTTTTGATCATTTGGTTTTACCTTAATCAAATTAGCATTTAATATTAAATCTTACAATTTATGTATTTTATCGTATCATAATTATATTTAAATTATTTTATATTTATATAAATTTTGATATATCAATAATTTGTATTATATAAATTTAAAAATTTATACTCAATTTATGTTATATTTTAATTATTTTTATTTATATTATATTCATATAATCTTATCTAACATTATTAGATTTAACCGGGATGATAATCAAATCCCTCTATCCTTTTTCTTTTTGGCTTAAAAGAGAAAAGCCTCTCCGAATTACTAACTTTAAGATGAAAGTCAAAGGGGATTGTAGCAATTACAAGAGTTGTTTCGATTTTTTCTTTTAAAGTGTCAGACACACGTTCTATATTCTATCCTACCGATGGAGAAGTACGAATATGGTAGACCTTATCGAGGAGTTCACGTATCATAGACTAGGATTTGTTTCTCATTCGTATTTCTAACTTAATGGAAATTTTGGGGTTGGCCGTTAGGTGATTTCATGAATATCTAAATTAATTCTGATTTCAACCTTTTTCTATTGCAATAATTATTATCTCCTAACTGATGTAAATACGTCTGCATTATCATCTATCGTTTGAAAAATTACGCACAAAAATAAAACTTATTGCATATGTTCTGTAGCTATAATACATGTTCCAAACTATTACCAGCTTTATGTAATTTTAGTAGTTTAAGAAATATGAAAAATATTCATGATTTATAAGAATCAATCTCAGGAGTCACTAGTGATAAATGAAGCATTTAGACTCGACCCAACTTCAATTATTTCAATATCCAAATACATTAATGAAGCATTTAGATTGCCTAAATTCAATTATTTCAGTATCAACACTTGATAACATATTATAAAGTGAATTGTCAATTGAATATTAGTTCTAATGACACGATATTATTAGTATATTTTTAAGAATTACATATTTGAGAGAATTTAGACGTGTAATTAAAACAAATCCGGTGAATCGATTTGAGCAAGTTGCTGCACCAAAGTGTCATAATGAAAACTTTCCATCTTTTAACAAGCCTTTCTTTTTTTCTCTTTTCCCAAATCCGGATTGTAAGATTAATTTGATATGAACTTGGGTCCCTCCGACTGAACCGAATATGTTCCATTTTCACCACCTAGAACCTATAAATAAGCTAGAGACTTTGAAGACCCTGAATAGGGCAATTGCCAATACTTGAGTATAAATTAATATAAAGAGGAAGATGAGCGGCCGAACATGAAGATCAGGGTCTAGCTTGAAAGCCAAGAATGACTTGCCTGCTTCCTCCCCGTTCTGGGCTCGTAGCTGGCAAGTCTTCTTGGCTTTCTTGGACAGCCTCTCTTCTTTTACATGCTAGGCCTATGGATCCTTACCACAGCATCAAACTGAGAGGTTAGCCAGTAGCTTTGCTTGCTCCAACCGTAAATTTCTTGTTTCTCTAGTTAATTTCCAGGCAAACAATCCAAATCAAGAGGTTAGCAAGTGGACATGTTCAAAGTAACTTGTTCAACTCAGTTTATATTAGACAAGATATTTGTAAGCATTTTAATAATCCGAGTTGAGTGAAATAGGTCTGGCTCAATTAGGAGAAAAAATTTTCACGCAGCACGGCTTTATCCAGTTCATGAAAATCTCTACTAGCAGGAGGCTTTGCAGGCTCTCCTCTCTATGTCATTCATGCTAGGCATGAGACATTCATCTCTTCTTCCGTCCACATTCCATTCCCAACTTGGTACATGAATCCTCTCTTCATTTCTCTCTAGGAATTTCGAACAATTGAAGTTTATGATTTGAAGTGATTCTATATCAATTAATTAATATTGATTGAGTTTGTAAATATTAAATACTTTGCTTATAACATTTAGGCTCTATTTCTAGCTGTCACTAATCTTTTTTAGTAGATTATTTCTAAATCTTTGCTAAAACCTAAGACATACCTTACCTTAAAATAAGAAACCTCCTTTCACCTAAACTTATAGGTGAAAAAAAAAGGCTGAGCACAACTACAATTAATTGTCATATGAACAAAAGAACAAAATAATGTTGGATTCCCTTAAAATTGTGGATAGGAGTAAGAAAGTTGATGACAGTTTCATTTTATTCTCTCATCTACTAAGGTAACAAAATCCAACGGATTCTCCCACTTCTTTTCGTGGCGGCGCCCGCTCCAAAGTGGCGGTTGTCATGGCCATGAAATTCCCCTACCCTCCCTATCCTTCACTTGCTGATGAAATATAAATCTTGTCAATTGGCCAGACTCACATCACATGGGTCCGACAACAAACTGCGGGTAACGTATATGTACATGCCTTTGCCTCGCTCCTTTTAATTTTCAGCTTTTGGATTTCGAGTTGTTGTTCAATGTCCGTTGCTAAATATACCTTTCAAATTCTTAGCTTGCAATTTCATTTCTGCTGGGGATTTTTTTTTTTTTTTGGGCTATGAATTTATTAGACTTGGCAACGTGAGTTAATTCTAGTGAACTCTTTCAGTTCAACTGGGCCCTTTGATCATATATTTATCTCCGCGGGAGATCAGACCATGTTGTGGATTTGAGTCCAAGAAGAAGATATTTGTTTGGACAGGCAAGTCTATCTGATGCTTAAAGCTGTGTTTTTTTATTTTTTAACACATTCGTTAAGTTTTAAATTTTTTATGATTTTATATTTAGATTAAATTTATTTATTTTTTATAAGGAATTAGAGCTTAAGTTTTGATCTATGATTCTTATATTATATTTTATTCGAATTCGTCACGTGATCAGTTTTTTTATCTCCACATGATGAAACCTATTAATTCTCATATTTTCTATTATATTATATTCAGATTGAACCACTTGTTGATCTTACCTTGGATACCAAACACATATAAAGCTAATTGAAGCAGGATCAGCAGGAACTGTCACCGCCTTTAATGTAAGATAAATGTTCTTCATGTTCATGTTTTAGGACAAGCTAAAATTGTTACAAACATGCAACAAATCAGAGTTTAGGAGCTTAGTAATTTTAGCGTACACCGTATGTTCTTCGAGCTTGTTTGGTCTCGTTGAAATAAAACTCTTAATAACTTAAAAAATAAAGCAAAAATTATTTAATAATTTAACTTTTTAAAATTATTTATAATTTTTTCTCTATTTTCTTCATTAAAAATAATTTATTTATAAATTTTAAAAACTTTTGATAAAACTTGATTGGCCACACTTTTATTTATAAAATATAAATAAATGGAAAAAAGTAGAGTCGAACACACTTGCTACATTTACACATGTAGCAGAGTTCTAAACCTAAATTAACCCTGGGTTTGAATTAATTGGTTGGTGTAAAGAAAAGAGAATGAAAACAAGTTAATATGCAATGTTCTCCCACCATGCAAAAAATTGGTAGTCTTCGCATATAATTTCATTTGGACTAATGCCGTAAATTGACTTCGAATTATACATTTTTTAATGATTTTATTTTTTTTTAAAAAAAATTATAATTAGATATTTAAGTTTTATTTTTGTAAGGAAGTTAATTCAATTAACTAACACCATTATACACAAAAAACTAATATGATTTAATTGATCAAATACTAAATCATTATGCGTTAAAGTTAATACCATTTCAAGTTTTCAACATTTATAAAAATACTTGACTCTACGAGAGTTTTATGAGTAGGGCTAATTTTTTTAAAAAAATAAAAACATGAGTGTTATATATGTTGAAGTTGTTTAATATTTTAAATGTTGATACTTTGATATTTTTAATACGAAAGAATTCTTTCAATGTGCCATGGTCGAAATTTTGAAATTTTATCATAATGTACAATTCATATATAGGATGACCCAAATCAATAATAATAATAATACTAAATTATTTAAATAATAAAGAATATTTAATATTTTTTAAAAATATATTTTATATAAATTTTATTTAAATGAATTAATTTTAAATTAATAATTATGTGTTGGTTTGTTTTTATTGATTATGATTGTAACTTAATTAAAAAATATAACACTTGTTGTCAGTTTAGAATTGAAGCATAGGGCTTTATTTATTGACAAAAAAGAGAATTTAATTAAATAAATATGATTAACTTAAGGCTCGGATTGATTACTGTTCTTTTTATTATTTGTTTTATTTTTAATGCATTTTTTTCATTGAAAAAGAAAAAGAACATTAATTCATTTGACAAAGTTTGGATTTCATCTTCCAAGAAAAATAATGCTAAATTGCAACAATATTTTCCCAAAGTTTAATTAGAAAGAACCCCTTCCTTTTCTCATTTCTTGCAAATAATCTTACTTCCATCATCATATACTTAGACTTGAATATCTAAAAAAAATAAAAAATTACAAAAAAAATAATAATTTTATTTCTTCAAAATAAAGACCATGTGAATTATCCAAAAATCTAGAACATTTTTACCAACCAACATTCAACAATGACAACGTGACTATCTTAAAAGATGGCAGCTGACAAGTTTTACTTTCCTACTTTGACACCTAATTTTGCATATTCCAAATATTTATTATTAAAAAGAAATTGATTGCTTTTCATTGATGTTCTTGTTATATATTTGTCTATATTAGTTGTAATAAAGATTTTGCTTATTCTTTTTTGTTTCTTTTGAAGAAATTACTTATTCTATTTTAAATTAAAAAAATTGCCATTTAAATAGTTCATAGATTTATCTACGAGTCGTGCTATTTATTTGGTTTTAGTTGAATTAGATTTATGATAAAATTTTTATAATTCGATAAGTCAATTTAATTTAAATTAACTATCTAATCAATAAAAAATATCTTTTTTAGATTTAATTTTGAAAATGCTTAAGTATTAGTATAAATAATTTTTAATATATTTAAAGTAATAAAATGAACTTTCAAATTTAATGAATCGAGCTTAAACAAGTAATTTTTTTTTACTATTCAGCTTTATCCAATCTATAAGCATCTTTAATGATTTAACATAAAAAATTTAGGTGAAATAAATGTTTTTGTTTTTGTTTTCGATAGAGAAAAAAATAACCTATATTTTTAATTTAAAGAAAAATTTTAAATCTAGTACTTCAAAATATGAAATATATAAAAAGATTTTGTTGACAAATTCCACCAGTGCTCTTCAATGTTTATATATAAATGATATTTTCCTCCGGTGTATTAGAAGTGCATGATAAAATAACTAAAAGAAAAGTATTATACATTATCCTTAATAAATTTTAAAAAAAAAATCCTAGTGGCCATCGTTAGCAAAATTCAATATAAAATTATTATTGAATTAAATGCTTAATAAATCTTTTAGGGTTTTAAGTAATGTGATTAGTTTCGGTGAGATTAAAAACAACAATAAAGATAAAATTAGTTACTATAACGGTAATATTAGATAATGTAATTGTAAAATTAAAATTGGTGATGAAATATATGTTTAAATTTAAATGCAACAATGATTATGAGGTAAATTATAGTTAAAAGAAAAAATAACTATTAAAGATATTAAGGTCCATTTGGATAGGCAATGAGTTTGATTCCGATAAGATTAAAAATAACGGTGGATGTGAGATTAGTTATTGTAGTGGTAAGATTAAAATCAGTGTTGGAATATGTATGTGAATTCAAATGTAGCAGCAGCGGTGAGATAGAAATAAAAATTATAGTTAAAGACATTCACGAAATTATTTTTATGCACATTTTAATAATATTTAAGATTTTATTAAATAATATTTTATATATTTTGTAAATATTTTAATAAATTAAATAATTATTATATGCTTATATAAATTTATTTATTATATTAAATAAATTAATAATTTAAAATCTTTAAATGAAAATAAATTAATAAAAAATAATTAAAATTTTTAAAATGATAATTATTAAAATAAAAAATAACTGGAAAAAAAAGAGAGAGGAGTAAATAGTATTTAAAAGTCCATTTGGATAGGTGATGAGATTGGCTTTGATAAAATTAATTACTGTATTAGTGAGATTAGATACTGTAACGGAGTGAAACACGTGTTTAGATTCAATTATAATGATAGTGGTAAGATAAATTATAATGAAAAAGAAAAATAATTATAAAGGACGTTAGATTAAAATATGTATATAGAATAAAACTTTGCAATTTTTTAGATTATTTGATATTTATTAAATTAATAAATAATTAAAAATTACAAAACTATATTTTTGTCAAATAATTATTTTATTAATAGATTAATAAAAATAATAACATATTAAATAATATTTTTATTTTTATTTATTTTTAATTCATTCAAATTATTATATAATAATAATTTTTTTATATATACATTATATAAATAACAAAATTTTTATATATTAATATATTATATATTAAAAACGAATAAAAGGTTAAAAATGAGAAAAACCTTCCCATTAAAGGGTCTTTCTCTCTAGTGGAGATTTTGGACACCAATGAAACTGCACTGGTGCAGTGGGATCCAAACATAACCTTAAGTCTCCATCGTAAGCCCAACCTTTTTCTCGTCTGATGAAAAAAGTGGTGGAGTTCGTCTGAGACCAAGCATTGCCAAGATGCATTCGAAAGCATAAAAGCATGCTCAACTAGAGCCTGCCCCCTCCAATGAGCAACCAGAGGGGTGACGGATTTTGACTGCATCAGAGGTGGGATCCCCCCGAGAAGTGAAGAAAACAAAGGTTGGATTTCAATGGGATGAAATCTGAATTAATTTTCAGATTAAAATGTCTGTATATATAATCATTATATTTACATAGACTATAATTTAATAAAATAATATGCAATTATTTATTATTTTTATGTAATTTTATAATATTTTAATTTATTTTAATATTTTAAAAATTTTATTCATTCAAAAATATTAACATATTATTTTGTATTAAAATAGAACATATATTGAATGATATCTATTGACTTATTTATATAATCTTATATTTTGTTTTCTATATAATTTTTTTATATAATTAATTATTAAAGAAAAAGATAAAAAAAAGAAAAAAGAAATAAATTAGAAAAGGAAAATGGAAAGGGTGTAAATTAAAGGACCAAAAGAGGGCTCAAAAAGTAAATGAAGCTGCCGTTTCATCTACTTTAGAGTCCAATGGGAAATCGAGGCTGTGACGTGATATGACTGATGTCCACATGAAAATTTCAACGTGATTGCACAAGGAAGCAAAGATTAAACGCAACGAAACCGAAGATGGATTGAAATCAAATGAGGCCTAAATGGGGAAACAAATAAAGCAATTAAACCCCAGAAATATTCAAACTTCCAAAAGACAAAAAGTCATTTATTTTGGGCTCTGAAAATATAAATTCTCCTCTCAAAGAAGAAAAACAAAAATTTTCAGACAACTTCCTTCCAGTACGAAAGTGCCACGCGTTAACGCAGCTTTACGATTTTGAAATCGGGCTAGGATCCTCTATATCCGACAACAGTTGAGGAACAATTCTCCAGTTGACCCAAGACCCAACAAAACAAACCGAAGGGACGAACAGGAATAGAATCAGCTTAAAAACCTTAGACAATCTTTGTCTTTCTCGTAGTTCCAAAACTTTGGGTCTGAAAGAAAATGGAGCATTTTCAATCTCACAGGGTAGAAATAGTAACCATAGCCGTGGCCTTGGCTGCCGTTGGCGCTGCTACTGCTTACTATTTATATGTTTCCAAGAAACCCAAAGGTACTTATTTTTCTTCAGCACTCTCTTCTTCTAAATAAATGAAGAAATCGTTTTCAATTGGGTTGCTAATGAATATGATTTGGGAAATTTTGTTAGACCAAATATCATGCCTTTTTGTAATATATGGTAAATGGGATTTCTTTACTTTCGAAGGTTAAATGGGACGAAGTTATTTTCTGGACGAATTTTATTGCTTTATGATTTCATTGATTGTGTTATTAGGATGCTGATTTTCTATAATTTCCATTTGCTCGTATAGATTACAAAAAGCGCTGCGTGTTTTTTTTTTTTTTTGGTGAAACTGTAATATGTGATTCATTTTAGCCTTTTGGTTACATTTCAACTGGAATATTTACGGCTATTTGCTTTAACTTGGCTGAGAATGTCAAGAAGTAAGCAAGTAATAACCAATGGAGCCTTGTTCTTGTGGTTGAAAATGTTCTAAGATCAAATAAGTTTAAGAAGAATATCTAATCTGATGGCAGCAAAAAAAAACAAAAAATACTGTCTTAAGTTTTTCAGAAGTAATAATTCCGATTAGTAGTTTAGAAATTGCTGAATTCCCAACTATTTTAATCTACTTTATTAAAGGACTTCTCTGATTTTTTCTTATTTTTATAACTTTTTGTTCTATTTGCAAATAAATAGTCTGTGCATCCTGGATTGATAATGAGCAAGTATTTCATCTCCAAGCTGGTAGCTCTCAATGTTTCCGTTTTAAATATTTAGTTTCTTCACTAATAACTTCTTATATGTCGGCTTTAATTAACTTTTGCTCCTATCTGGTGCTAGTATGCTTTGCGGTCTTATTCAATCTCTTCATGCACCCTGTGTTAAGTTTTGAGAATGTAACCCTTAAACTGTTATATCTGCTTTGTTAGCAAATAGATTAATGCCTGATGTTTTTACAGTTTGCTTGGATCCCGAAGATTTCAAAGAATTCAAACTTGTTAAACGCACTCAACTCAGTCACAATGTGGCTAAGTTTAAGTTTGCTCTTCCTTCACCAACATCAGTTTTGGGGCTTCCAATTGGACAACATATGAGTTGCAGGTTCGTCCCATTACAGACTTTTGCACCTGATATCTTCATCCAATGCCAATGAATTATTTCTGCATCCTTTATATTTGCATGTTTCTAGTAAGCTGTTCGATGATCTATCACCAAAATGTTGTGCTTTTTGTATTTTGTTTTCTTAAACAGAGGAAAGGATCAGCATGGTGACAATGTTGTCAAGCCATATACTCCAACAACTTTGGATTCAGATTTAGGGTACTTTGAACTAGTCATAAAGGTTTACATGCAGCATTCCCATTGATGCTTTAGTGTCTGTCATCGAGTAATTCTTTTCTTTCTTGCTTACTTCAGTACCTAATTTAGTTTTCATGCTCTATAGATGTATCCTCAAGGAAGGATGTCCCACCATTTCCGGGAGATGCGTGAAGGTGATTACTTGGCTGTGAAGGGACCCAAGGTAAGTTTCTTTGATGCTCTATTACATTATTTTACAAATACCATCATCTTGACTCCATGTTAGTTTCAGAAACCCCATTGTAGCTCCATTACGTAGGAGACTAATGTCAAAAACAAATTGGTAGTATGTAATCTTAACCTGTGAAATCATGATTTTTAACTTTTAGTAGTTTCAGATTCTACCTTAAAGAATCATCTTTGATTGCAAAAGAAAACCGGATTAGTAGTAAACAAGGTAATCTTACATATCATATATTTAATGAAGGCTCACGTATAGAACTTTTAAAATGTGTACGTGTGTAAATGTCAACAATAATTAGGCATCAAGAATATCCATCTTTTGTTGCCTTCCTATTCAATGATTGTATGAAACTACAACACTACTTGCTACACCAGAAGAGGGGGTTCTGCTTTCATGTCCTCTTTACCATGGTAGAATATCTTAAAGCAACTCCAAGCTTTTCCATGAGTTTTCCAAAGTCAAAAAGTTATTTTATCTTAGAGTGAGACAAAAAGAGATAGTTTGATCATAAGAAAATTTATACTTGTGTTTTAGGTGCGAAAAAAAAATTCTGCTTAATATCCCCTCTTGATAAGGGGTGGACTTTCGACGGGAGGGAGGCTAGATACAATATGTCAGTGATATTACTTCATCCTCTTTCTTAAATAATTCCCATTCCTCCTATTTAGGAAACAAATCCACAAAATGCAATCACCTTCAATTATCTTACTGCTAGTCTAATTTTTTGTCCGTATAACTTTCTTATATCTTGGATTGTGGCATAACTTGGCTGTGTAAGTTGTATCCTTCACAAAAATGCATGCATTGGTCTTAACACTCTCTTCTCTATTCCCAGCACCATGTTTGAGGACTTTTGATAACCATGGCACTATATCACCCTCTTCTTAACGAATATTTATTTTTCCCTTTCTAGTTCTTTGGAACGTTTGCAAGGTCAGTTCACTCTGGATAAAATCCCTGCCCTTAGGAGTGTTTGACAGTATGGACTTAAGCAAATGCATAGCAGTATATTACTTTGTCTATGGTTTTCTTGTTTATTGAACTGGTGAGGTTTGACCAAATGAGTTTTGTGTATTTAATCTTTTGTGTTAGCTCATGGAAATAGCAATACATAGGATTTTGGACAAAAGTCATAACGTACTCAGTGTTTAATGCTTTTCATGGGTGAATCAAGGCGACCTTTATTGCAATTTTAAGCAATGTCTTAATGTGTCGTATGGATTTGTCTCCTAGGAGAGGTGTCGAAGGAATCATATTCTATAGTAAATCTATGTTCAAAGAATGGCTCGTAATTGATATACCTATATGATGCTTTCAGGGACGCTTCAAGTATCAACCTGGCCAAGTTAGAGCATTTGGTATGCTAGCTGGGGGCACTGGCATCACTCCAATGTACCAGGTTTGTTATTTTAGATTGAGGAGCTGGGCACCTTCGAATGACTGTCTTTTTCTTAACCTTGCATAAGATTTTCTTCTTAATTTTTAGATAATTGCTTAAGTTCTCGTTCGTTGTTCAGGTCGCTAGAGCCATATTAGAAAACTCGAATGACAAGACTAACATTCATCTTATTTATGCCAATGTCACTTATGAGGACATTCTGTTAAAGGTGGGTTCCATCTCTCTCTCTCTCTCTCTCTTTTTCGACCACGCTTGTAGTAAAGAGATATGGGGTTCTCTCTCAGTTAATAAAAGTTTGAAATGTGAAGTTTAACATATCTGAAAATGCTCAGACCTTGGGGCAACAACAGGATGTCTGATACTGAACAACTTTCCAATAGGAGCAATCTAATTCTATTTTGTTTTTAATTTGCAGGAAGAGCTGGATGATCTTGCCAGTAGATTTCCTAATCGCATGAGCGTGTACTATGTTCTGAATCAGGTATATCTGCCAAACTTTGTTCCCTTTTTCTATTTGTTTTATATGTTACTTGGACTTGGAGGCTAGTAACGAATACAGGTATGTGTCCGACATAGGTATTTTCAGATTTTTTTTTTCTATGTTTTTACCTATATGGGAGGATCTTACCCCATACTCACGTCTGAATATATGTACGACTCGAGTACTTCAGTGAAAATAAAGGGTCGGAGTAACATAGCCTTTCTCTATTCTAATTGAGCTGTTTTCCCTCTCTTTGCACTTCTTCTTTCAATTAGGAAATGAGAAATCCAGCATATGATATGCTATTTTTTCTTCTATGTTTTTTAGTAGCTTTTTAAGATTATTTTATGAGAAAAAATTTTGTCTCCTCAAGTTTGTTATATTTATTAACCAAACCAAAAATTGAAAATCATTTTCTAGATAGAGATGGGAAATGTACAAACCATCTCAGTTGGTGTTTGTGGTTCTAACCAGAGGATCTAAGGAGTTAAGAGTTTTGTTATATTGGCATACTATGTTACTCGGACTTGTGTGAGCGTACCCGTATGTGTCCAATGTGGTGTATTCATTTTTTTCTTAAGTTTTTCTATGTATTTGGAGGATCCTTGGAGGGTCATGTCTTAATATGTCTGGATATGCTTTGGACATGGATACTTCAAGAAAAATGAAAAGTCTTAGCAACATAGCTGGCATAAAATTATATCCTCATACCATGTTCAGATATGCATCTTCTCTTTGAGTCATTCGGGATGTAAAGAACCTATAAATCCCTGGTTGCATTAGGGTCTTTTAACTTTCCCGCTCATGTTTTCTATGTTTAAATGTCATTTTCAGCCTCCTGAAGGATGGGATGGTGGTGTTGGATTCATATCCAAGGAAATGATTCAAGCTCACTGCCCTGCCCCTGCTCAAGATATCCAGGTAAATCTTTCAAGTCATCCGAACTTTCTTAATCTGCCTCTAACCGTGTAATGCTTGATGCTGTGATTGATTTTCTCCATCACCGATACAGATTTTGAGGTGTGGACCACCTCCAATGAACAAGGCAATGGCTGCCCATCTTGAAGCTCTTGGATACTCCTCTCAAATGCAGTTCCAGTTCTAAGTGAGAACCCTTTACTGGATACTCTAATGGTGCTGATGTCACTTGTATCCCTTTACTGATGTCCTACAAGTTTTTACAGTGAACCCTAAAAGTAATGGTCAATCATCCAAAAGAAACTCAGATTATTTGGCTAGAGATTTACTGCCATAATAATAATAATTTATTAGCATGGGGAACATTTGGTATTTGTGCTGTATTACCTCACCTTTTTACAGGCAAATTTTGCTTCTTAAAGAAAACATTGATCAATTTCCGCTATTTATTTCAATACCCTGTTTTGAATCTTGCCTGAATGGGGTTGGAGGAGTTGAAATGAATGACTCATGTTTTTCCCAATTTGTTTGAATAGGGAGTTTTTAACAAAAATAAGTACTGGTAAGTTCAATAACTGCCAATAATTTACAACATACTGAAATCATAAACTCTGCTTAAATCTCTATTAATTTCATGCAACTTCAAATACAACTAAAAACAAGCTAAGCTACTAGAGCAGAAAGTGTGGCACCAACAATTACAGCTTGAAATCACCCTAAATAACGTAACCCAAACCAAATTGCAAACCGAAGTTACAAGAAAAATAAAGCTGGAAGTAACCATTTATTTATTCTCTATCAAACGTTACTGTAACTTGAAGTTAGGAAAAAAGGGATTATTGATCATGAAATTTGAATTTTAAATTTATTACAGATTAGGTTAAGTTAGAACAAGAAAAAAGATTTAAGAGCACAAAATTTGAACTTTAAACGTCTTTATACAAACAGACTTAAGTTTTGAATTCAAGACACTATTAACTTAGACACCAAAAACCCAAAATTTCTACAACTTCAAGGCTTCCATATCTCTACCAACAATCTTACATCTCATCAAACTCCCAATGGTACCCAAAACCATCTTAAAATCCTCCCACCTATCTCCCTTAGCTAACTTCTTATACAAGTAACTATCAAAAGTCATCCTTTGCACATACTCACTCCCACAAACTTCAACCAATGCTTCCCTTGCAGCGTTGCTCCCATAAAACACCCTTTGCAACAAATCCAAGAATCTAAAAGTGCTCATATACTTCTTATCCCATTCCATTAAATACTCCCTCTTCAAATCATCTTCGCCTATCATCGACTCCCCACCGTCCGATGCTCTTACTATTGCCTGCCCACACATCCTCCCTGATTTGGCCGCAAAATAAATGCCTTCACCCGAGCACTTGGTAACGTACCCCGCCGCGTCCCCTACCAGCGCCACGCGTCCTCGCACGCGTATTGGTCGGGGATGTTCAGGGATTGGGTGGGCCTCCACTTTGATCACTTTTCCGCCGTTGATCTTGTTTTTGACCCTTTGCTTTATCCCTCTCTGGTACAGCTTAATATCCTGCTTCGCGCACACCGTACCCGTCCCCACTGCCACGTGGTCGCATTTGGGGAAAACCCACGCGTAAAAATCGGGTGACACGTCATCTCCCACGTACATTTCCGCGAGATTTTGGTAATACTCCATTTTCTCGTCCGGTAATCTGATTCGCTCTTGGAACGCTATTGCGCATGTGTAAGACCCGGCCTTTATGAATTTGGCTACTTTACTGTTGGCTCCGTCGGCGCCGATGATTAGATCAACGGCTAGGGTTTTACGACAGTTGTTGATTGTGTGATGGATGATGTAAGGAGAAGAAGCGGAAGAAGGGATTTCGAGGTGGGTCACGAGGGAAGGGATTAGTTTGGCCCCGGCGGATTCGGCCCGGGTGCGAAGAAAGGAGTCGAGGACCTCGCGACGAAGCATGGGAATGGATTCGTGGGTGCGAAGCGATTTGGATCCGAAATCAACGGTGAGATTTGAGGGGGAGATGATTTTCATCTTGGTGACGTGGCGGTCGATGAGGTGGAGAGGGATAGAGAATTCATCCATCATGCATAGAGGTATGGCGCCGCCGCAGGGTTTGGCGGTGGAAGGGCTGCGTTCAAAGAGAAACGTCTCGATTCGACCTGAAGCTAGGGCTTCCGCGGCGGAGGATCCCGCTGGGCCTCCACCTATCACGGCGACCCGGAGTTTTCTTCCGTTAAGGTGGGGTTGAGAGGCCCTGACGGTTAAACGACATGGTTTAAGAAAACAGGGTTTCCGTTTTTTGATCGATAGCCGAGAAAATGAGGTCGTCAGAGGATTTTGGAGTTGAGAAGCGGCCATTTTTTATTTTTTGGAATGCAAACCTACTCTTTGGATAAATATAGGGTTTCGTTTTAACTTTTAGCTTTTTAGCTTCTCTCTTGTCAATTCACATTTGCTTTTTGCCTTGAAGAAAATGAAATACAAATACACTAGTACTGTTTTTTAATAGTTTAACATTAATTAGTGATTGATTTAAGTTTGTGGGTTAACGGAGGGTTGTATTAGATTATTGATATTTACTGTTTGTTTGTTTCTTTCTTTTAAGAAAATTCACACTTAACAATGTCGTCTTTAATTGTGATTTTTATCATAATAATAAGATGCTCTTTTCTCGGGCAGTGGGATACAATCAGACAGCACATAAGCCAAAGAAGAACTGCAAGTTTACTGTTCTATATTTGATTGCCGCACTTACATGGCAGATTAACATTGTGATTCCATATTTTTCGTTCTCTTCTACTTTGGCAGAACTGCGGGTGGGTTACGGGGCAATTGCACCAATTCTCAGCGAGTTCTATGGGGGTAAAAGGGGTTTACCTAATAAAAAAATTTTCAATTAGTCTGTAAGGCTAATGTTTCGCTACCTTAGCGAGCCATCGCCTAAACCAGAGAAGAAATTGTGGGAATCAGCGAGGGGCGGGAAAGATGGGACACTGAAGGGGAGAACCAGATCCTGGACAGCAAATGTTTAGACAGGACCTCAGCAGCAGATATGCTGAATTAGCAAGCAATGAGTTCTAAATTTTTCTGGTGTTGGGTTTATACAAAATCCCACCAGAGATGAGATGAAACAGTGTTACAGGCCATATGTGAAGAGATGTATCCAATCTTGGTACCAATACAAACCAAGCCCGCAGCAAGCACTCTTTTGCATCCTCAAATTTTGTATTTGTCACGTTAAACACATACTATAAAAAGCAACTTAGAATTCAGAACTCTGTTGTTATAGTCTCAGTTAAGATCAATCAGAGACCAATAAACTGAAACCTATTGAAACTCTGTTAAATTTCTTTCTCACCAGCTTTTCTCCGAAATCTACTGAACTAGCAAAGCACGTCCCAGATAAGAAACTTCGATATCCTTCTGACATTCTTCTGTTTTCTCAAGATCCCCAACCTTCACCTGTGATATCACTAGCTTACTCAACTCGCCGCCACCAACAAACATTGACGTCACCCTAGATGCCAGACAAACATCAATATTGCCCTTTGGGCAATGTTTTTGCAGGATAATTCAGAGGTAAATTAGTAAGGATTATGGAGGGATTCATACCAAAGAATTGTGGGTAGGTTATGATCTTCTTGAATTCCTTGGTACAGATCACAGAACACTATCTATGCATCAGGCGACTCTTCATTGAGTCTAAAAATGCTCTCTTCTAGCATTATATTATATTGCAAAACCAGTTGATTTATCTCCTCAACAACACCTCTTACGTCATTGATGTTACTGCTATATCTAGCAGAGGGATTGTGCCATTCCAACAGTCAACTTGGGGGGGGAGGTGTGCATCCCGAAGGTAATATTCCCTTTCGAATGCACACAGCCTTTCTAAAATTCATATCATGAGGGTTCCTCATTGCATGTATCCATCTGGTGAAATCCAAAATTTTAGCAAATCCCCTGCCACTGTATTTGGTCATTACAACTGAAAATTTGCGAAGGAAGAGATCAATCGTAGCATATGGAGGATCTGGCAAAATGGGAAGAGCTTTCCTGGCCAAGTTGTGGCAGCAGCCTCCAACAGCTGAACTGTCCCAAATAGTTGCCTTTGCAGGTGGTTCAGTGACCGGTGGGCGGTGCTCAGGCCGCTGGTGTGCTAGAGGATTGTTGCCTGCTGCCTCATAATTCTAACCAACTTAACAAACCCTCTCGATGGATCCATTCTGCCTGAAGAACTGTTCAGTTTCAGTGTATGAAAAACCTCTTTTCTCCGCTGCATTTGCCATAAAATTTACGTAATTAATTTGGAAATTGTTCAATTTCTTCTAAGTGCATTACAATTTATATACATATATAGAAATGGAGGTGAAAGAGAAATGTGGTTAGTTAGGTTATCTTTTTTTGAACGAATATTGAACATGA
>JBBYHM010000027.1:7084681-7102975 GCA_038381775.1 Adansonia rubrostipa
ATATTTTATAATTAAATTTAAATAAAAAATTATTTTTATTAATAAAAATTTAAATTTAATTATAAATTAATAAAAATTTTATCCTAAACTCAACCGTAAAATTGATAGACTGACTTCGCATGCCACTTGAGGGTTTCTTACTGGTAAAAGTTCTATTCTGTTTGGAATTGAAATTTACGTACCTGATCACTAATTTTAAATCTTTTAACTGTATCAAACTGATAGCAGTAACATAAATAAGAATAAAATGAATATTTAAAGTTTCCTTCGTCAAAAAAGAATTGTTAGTATTTTTTTTTTCTTTTATGAATATCTGGTGCTATTCTTACTTTTCTGAAGAAAGTGCAGTAAACTTTTATGATTAGACTAAAGACACAAACCCCAATAATTGTAAGGATAAAGACAACATAATATGAACAAGAATTGTCAGAAGCAAATGATGTTATTTTTGGAATTCTCAACATATCAAGGCAAAAATAAATGAATTCTATAAGAATGTGGTTTTAGTCATTACAATAAAATTTTGACAAAAGGCTTATATAATATATTACCTTCAAAATCCACAAATGTCTTGTGTGCGTATAAATTTTTATAAATCTAACCCTTCCCACTACCTCCCCAATAAAAATGTAATCCAGGTAAAGCTTCAAATGGAAATAATGAAACAGAGCTCCTCTTTACAACTAAGCTCTAACTAAAAATTACACTACCTTTTAATATGTTCAATATTACTATCAGTATCAGCAAAGTCTTGTTATATTAAGAAATTAAAAACAAAATGTGTGCGAAGGATTTCAGATTCCCATGTCAGAGAAGAGCAAACCTTAAGTTGCGAGATCGTGACGTTTGCCCCCAATATATCCATTATTTTTGGAGCTTCCATCTCAAAATATTGTCATCTCTTCTATTGCAAACTTGATCCAGAAACAAAAAGAAAGCAGGGTTATGGTTAAACTAATCGTCGTCCTCAGTTATCAAGGCGAATGAGAAAGGTTTGAACTTATACCCATCACCGTGGTAGAATTTATTTTGAAATTCCACCCAGTGAAGACGCAAGGCGTGAAGGAAAGCGCTAAGGGTTTCCATCATGAGTAGTATGAAAGCAGTTGCAAAGGCGAAAACTGCTAGCCCAACTAATCGAATCACAATGTTGTCATACCTGTAATAATCGTTCGTCAAGTCAATTACCAATTTGCCAATCAGAAAGTAGACAAGCATTAGATAAGAGAATAGTGAATATACTTGTACACATTAGGCAACATATTGGCAGTAGGATTAATCTCGCTTCTAGGATTCTTAACAGAAAATTATGCATGATTTATCCTAGTTTCAATGCCTTACAAAATATTATTGTTGCCCGTAAGACATTAACAGAATGACCAAGGCTTCAACTAGAAAATTTATTTTTAAGTTATTCAGCTCTAACACAAAAACCATGAATCATGGGTTTAGCTGGCTTGACTAAGTAGCAATCAGTCTAGCGATAGCTTGAAATTTGTCATATCAAATAAGAAACAACCAGTTTAATTTAAATGTCATGCATCCAACACTTAAATATATAAACCATAAACTAGGAAGAGAACAGGAAAAGATGGGAAGAAGTTGGAGTATACACAAGACTAGCATGCACCATTTAGAACATTAAAAGAACTCACCCCCAGGCAAGTAGTAGGACTTTCTCGTAGAAAACGGTCGATAATTCAGAGTGCGCCAAGCTGTAATGTATTAAAAGCAGACATTAACTAAACATTTATTTAAGAAACAGTGGAAAACATTCAAACTGAGAAAACGATAGGTCTACCTTAAAGCCCAAAGCCGAAGATATGATGCAGTGTTTGAGACAGCACCTAGAACAAACTCAATGGAGTGTATCATTTGGTGCACAAAAACCTCACTGAAGTTAAAATCCTCACGATGTTGCCGTGCAGAATCAGGTTGTGCATCAGGATCGAACTCAGAGGTGCCAAGCAAGCCATAGGTGCGACCTTGAAATCTCTAGAACATTTTGAAGGAAAAAGATCACATAGGTAACAAGACATTCATGTGAACTCTTCTAAATTTATTATAATAATTGACAAAAAGAATCCACTATTTTTATTCTAGACAACAATAGAAAAGTGCCTAGCAAATATTCAAAAGGGTAACAAAAGTAATAACTTTCCAAAATGTTTCTTGAGTAAATAAATGCTTAGCCCTTCAAAGTCATTGAAATAGCACCTTACTTCACACAGAAGAAAGAGCACTTGAGATCAAGCAAGAATAGGGATTGCTGACTACCATGATTTTTATATTTCCTCTTTACAGTGAAAATTGGAAAAAACAAAAAGGTCTTTTATTGCAATAACTAAGCACAAAAAGCATCTAAAACAATTCAAACGTGCAAAAAGGAATCTGAGAATTCTTAGTTGTCATCATGCAGCCCTAATTTAGAAGCCTGCCATGATACCTTGCAAAAGAGGAAGGACCAGATAAACTAGTCATATGATAGAACATCCATAGACTACTAAACAATTCTGGGTTCCACGTTATGCACACAATTTTAAAATAAGGTACTCTGTTATCCACCTCATAGGCACACGACTCATCAAAGTTGAAGTAAGTTGTTCAAATCATATCTTTTCTGCAATATAAATTTTTTAGTTCTAATGTATAACTCAAATAATGTTGGACCAGATGCTTGCACACACTGGAAGGGTTGTGGTAATCCAAATACCTGGCAACAAAAATTATGATCTGAGGACCATCTCCATTGCTCGGGTTATACCAGATGCAATTTACAGTTGTACTTACAAACACATTATAACCATGTGGAATGGACATGCCCCACAGAGATGAAAATATTTACACCCCGGTGGTTTGATACCGTGCATGGACACAATTCTTCGCACTCGTTTACAGTCAAACATTATCTAGGGGAGGGGGTAACTCGTAAAAAATAACAAAATATTTGAGGATTAGAAGATAAGTCAACAAGATTCACATGATATATCAACCATTCCGTTTGGCAATCTGGTTGGCTCATTCTAGATGTTGCCTTTTTCTAGCACAATGAAATCTTCAAAATATATTGAATTCAAATGCTAACTACAACAAACAGTGAATGTTAACCATGGAAGCTAAAAAAATTAGCAAAGTTGCTTTAAGAAAGCAAGAAAGGTCCGCAACATAGTACCTCAGAATGAAGCTTCTTCAAAATAAAAGGTTTAGGAAAGAGCATCCATGGAACTGCAACTAAAGCCAAAAGCAGCAATACGATCTGCACAAGTTAAGCAACAATAGAATGCTGTGAAGACTTGAGACACATCAACATGGCAAATAACAGTCTGCAACAGTAGCCAGAAGAGAAAAATCACACCTGAAGTGGTCTCTGGCCCCAGAACAACTCATTATCACCAAGATCATCAGTGGGACTCAAAAACATATAGATCATCACATGATAAAGGTCCGCTTGAGAACCAGTGCACCACTTAATTATAATGAGAAGTGAAAGATACCCGAAAAGGGAGTTAAGAAATATCATCTGTGGTACAAACTGATACCTAACAACAAGATGCCAAGTAAGTTCCAGTTTCATCACTTAAAGAAAGCAAGTGGGAAACAGGGTACAAGTCAGAGGAAGAAAAACACACCTAATATCCAGGGAGTTGCGAAAAAAGCGTGCATTGAAATAACTTAGTACAATTCCCAGGTTCATCTGGGCCACACCCAGCAAAATTGACATCTTCATTTTAAGAGAGTTAAGAAAAGGCAACTCTGAACGACTTCCACGCCAACTTGGATCCACACCAAATGGGTATGGATCACGAAATTTGATTAAACCAGAAGAGTATGCATCACTGACCAAAACAAACATAGTAACAATAAAGTAACAAAATTAGTTTAAGAAAAAGATTAATCCAATTCAGCATATGAGAAATTGTTAGTCTGCCCAACTATTGCAAATCTGAACCTCTAACATATGCTCAAAACCAATGCTTTAAACTAGTAGGTGGAAACCAGGCTAGTCTCCCTTTGGTAACACGTTAAAGTTATAAGTTACAACTACACTATATGCACATAACTGAGAAATACTAATTTAGGGTTGACCAATGCCTTTCAAAAAACATGAAATGAACCTAATTGATATATTATAGAATAAACATAGAGCTATCTAAAAGATCTGAAGAGGTTGATTCAATGGTGCAGTCCCATAAGCCCAAAATTCAAATTCTTTTGCAACTGCAGTGCACAGGTGGCTGCAAATACTATGTACCCAATCTATACTTGCATAAAAGAAAGAAATAGAAAGTAACTGAGAAATCAAAACCAAGAAAAACTTTTCATCCAAAATCACAGTTATGCAAATTAAAAGGAGGTGCTTTTGAGAAAACTGTAGGACAAAGGAAGACATCAGATGAAAACAGAACAGATATTATCTTTCTAGTAAGTACTGAGATTCTACTTTATTTAGAGATATAAAAGTATTATATAAACCTGCAGGTAACATCTCGGCATCTGTAAGCAGAATCACCAAATATGTGAAAGGGAACAGAGAAGAATTCATTGTAAATCAACCCACAATAAATTGAAAAAAGTGACATTAAAAGAAGTACATAGCGCCCCCCAAATAGCATCTCCATAAAGCTTCCAAGTTTCTGTAAGGTATCAAATGCACAAATTAGATTATAATAATTAAATGCTACAGATAAATTTTGGCCAAGGCTAGAAGTAACACAAATATTATACCCATTTTGCAGCAAAATCATAGAGCATGAAATATTATCATATCAAGAAATATAGATCACAGAAAGCATGCATATATAATCTAAGCATGCCAACAGAAGAACAAGAAGAAAAAAGATATAAGTCACACTATCAAGTCCACATTAACTTATTAGTGTCAGCGCATCAATCCCGATCTAATATCATTTCTCACAAATCAGATGCTTTTTGTTTTCACTGAAAAGTAAAATGAAATCTTATTGTCTTCTGTTCTCCCAAGTTCCAGACCTAAAAGAAATCTTGATTATGGTAGTTTGACCATTAGGCCAAAGTTAACGAGGGGAAAATGGTATGTTGCAAAATCAATCACAACCTAAACAGAACAGAGGAAGACATAAGAAATGTGCAAAATCCATATAGAAGATATTCATATGCTTGTATTTCAGATTTTTAACCAATCAGACCAGTTTCCATCGTATTGATGTTATCAATGGGTCAACTAAACTATTCAAACCATCATTGAAATAGGAATTAATAATTAACTAAAATAAAATGGGACCCTGTGTTAGTGTTAAAGCCTCGCTTAACAGCTCCAATAAGAAATCCTACCATTTAAGAAAAATATCCTGTCCAGTACTATTAAAACCATAACAGTTTCTGTATTATGCGCATAAGACGTTAGTCTGTTAGTTTCAACTCTATACAGATGTGTTTGCACACATGCCTGGGTGCTGAGCCGGCTTTCTCGAGCTATGAGGACCAATGCTCCCAATAACAAGCATATTCCATGACCCCAATCACCAAACATCACCGCAAAAAGAAATGGAAAAGTAATAACAGTGTAAACTGCAGGATTTGCCTCCTGATATCTAGCAACACTGCAAAAGGTTCTCATGTCAGTATGCTGATAAGTTATATAGTAACAAGTAAAAAAAGTCACCACTAAACATATAAACAGTTTATCCTGAAGGCACTATGATTCATTTAATTGATCAAGAATGCATACATAAGCAGTTAAAAAATAGAGGAGATACTTCAACTTTGACATATTTTAGTGCCATAACATAAATCTTCCAGCAACTAGCTTAACTGTTCAGAAGCAATTCATGTTGGTCAAGAAACAGAAGGCGTCATCCCCCACTTGCATCCCATATTTACCATCTATCTCATTAAACCATTCATACACCGGAAAGTTTGTACTCTGGTATAGATGAATTCAATAAGATTCTTAATACCAGACAACCACCCTATTTAAAATGAGTAGTTTATACATTTTTCTCGAAACTATCAACAGAAACCATGCCAAGCATTAGTTAAAGCAGCATAGTATCATTATAGAACTCACCCATATGCATCAACAATCTCCTGATATGCATTTGTGAAATGGTTGGTTCTAAAATATGTAGGAGGTGATTCCACAGCATCCATCACATGAAAAATTATACCAACTTGCGAATTGCTATCAAATGTTGCCCGCTGCAATGCTTCTTGAATCTGTTAGCAAAGAAACCTATTTCCTCAATTCTAAGGCTACAAAGTTCTAACAGAAGATCAAGAGGGTAGAGAAAAAACTGAAATGTTTGTTACACAGAATTTATATTGATGATGCATACCTTAGCTTTTGCAAATATAGGGCACCATCCTTCCCCAACAAGACATTTCTTTGTAACATCAAAATTCAACATATTCAATGTATCATATACAGCCTTCTCCCTTCGTACCTGGTTTAAAAAGAAAAAAGAAATCACAACAGTCTTAGTTGATAATATCACAGCATCAAACATATCAGACTTATGGGATTTTCATATGCTAGTTTCAATATTTTGCGCATTGTGACGTTCATTAAGGTGCATTCACTAGTGCATCTTACCATGCTCATCCATTGTGTTAGATGGTATCCAATTGAGGTCAGAGCTTTATTTTGATGGCGAATACCAGCGTCCAATGTGGTTTCCAATTCAGAAAGACGTGCCAAGACCTGTGACCAGAAGCCAAAACTTTTAACCCGAAGAATACATATTTCCATAAGTCCAACTAATAACAAGCATGTGAGAGATATTGATAGGCAAGTGAGAAGATAAAAAGAGACAAATTGAATTAAAGTTTGTATTTGCTCTTGTAAGTCGCAGAATAAAATAATTCAGAAAGGAAAAATTATAGTTGTTAGGTCATCTCCTCAAAGAAGAGCATCCATTTAAGGCTTGGTAGCAAAGATGAAATGAAACTTAACAGATTTGATGCAGGAGCATTAATAACTAAGAGTTTTGTTTCATTTTAAATTCTATTGGAATAAAGTAATTCATTTAGATCTCTGTTTAGGATTTTTTAAATTCTAGTTTAATTAGATTATTATTTAGGATAAGAGTTTTAGTTTGGGATAAGTTTTATGATTAAGCTTAATTAGTATTCTACTAGGAATAGCAAATCTTGTAGGAGTAGGAGTTCTAGCCTATATATATGCATCTAGGGAGTTGCTACAGTGTATTCAATTATTATTTTATTATTCTATCTAAAAGGTTTCTTTTTTAGAGCCTAATTCTCTCTACAGCATTATCTTTCTTGACTATTTTCAATTCTTTTGTGTTTTAGCTATTCCTATCATCTCCATCCTGCATCAGTTTGGTCTTAGAGCCATGGCAAAATATGCAAGGGGGCCGTGGAAGAGGAAATCAGGAACAGCAGACAGAGTTGATCGAGTTGAGGCACATGGTGGAGGATTTGTCGCAGGTTGTACAAGCTTTGTAGCAAAAAATACATGTGGGAGCTCGAATGGAGATACCGGAAGGTCACCACAATTGTTCTGAGCTGTCGGAAAATGGTCTTGAAGATGTGTCAGATGAAGGAGAGCTCAAGAACCCTTTTCATAATGCTGGACCTGTAAACTTTGCAATACGAGGCGGATTGAAAGATCGACTATTACAGCTCTTGAGTTAACGGGAGGAAGAGCAAAGATCCAAGGGGATGACTTCCATGGAGAGTTACATGTAGAAGATTATTTGGACAGGGAAGCCATTGTTAAGAATTACTTTGAGTGGAAACCTATGGCTGAACTTAGGAAAGTACTCTTTGTAAAGCTTAAGTTGAAGAGTGCAGCACTTCAATGGTGGAAGTGAGTTGAAGAATAACGAGCACGTCAAGGGAAGAAAAAAATCAACAATTGGGAACACGTGAAAAGGAAATTGTGAAAACAGTTTGTCCCACCAGATCACACCATAGAACTGTATAAAAAGTTTCATTTGCTTAGGCAAAACAGAAGAACGATTGAACATTACACCTCTGATTTCAATAATTTGTCTATTAGAATGGGATTAAACGAAACTAACGAGTAGTTAACGTCTCGTTATATTGCTGGTTTGGATCAAAGTATTAGAGATGAGCTAGGGGTGGTTCATATATTCAACTTGGAAGATGCGCGCCAATATGCCCTACAAGCTGAAAAACGAGTATTGCGCCACGGTGCAAAAAAGCCTACATTTGGTAAGACTATTAGCTCTTCTCAAGGCAATTTTAGCAATAAAGGGGGTTCTTCAACTAGCAAATTTAGCAGGGAGAATGTAATGGGAACCAACAAGGTTGATAAAGGAAAGGAGGTTCAAGGCAGTACCCAACCCAACCTTAGAACGGTGAGTAGCAGATCTCAAATCAGATGTTTTAGTTATGGAGAAAGTGGGCACACTTCTTATACTTGTCCTTAAAGAAGGGTGAATTTGGTTGAACTTGATGATGAAGATCAAGAACAGCTTGATCCGGTCTATGATGAGTATGTTGAGGACGAAGAGGAAGTAGACATATACCTAGCACAAGGAGAATCTTTGACGCTCAGAAGGGTTATGACTGCGACCAACCGAGACAATAGAGAGGATTAGAGGAGGAAAAGTATTTTTAGGACACGTGTTAGGAGTGGAGATAAAGTGTATAATGCCATTATTGATGGAGGTAGCTCAGAAAATTATGTTTCTAAAGAAACTGTGGAAAAACTAAAGCTACCTTCAGAAAAACATCCTCATCTATATAAGATTCAATGGGTTGAAAAAGGATTTGAGATACCCGTAAAATTCCAATGTTAGTCAAGTTTACTATAGGCAATAATATGGATGATGAGGCATTGTGCGATGTGGTACAAATGGATGCGTGTAATATTCTTTTGGGCTGGCCTTGGCTATTTGGACATGGTATGTAGCATTCAACCAAAGAAAATACTTATTCTTTTCATAGAGGTGGAAGAAAATATATATTGCATCCTCGAAAAGAAGTAATGACTCGCAAGACTGACAAATTGAATGGGCTTCTAAAGGCTGAAAAGTTGGTGAGTGAAAGTAGAGAATCGGGGGTTGTATTTGCTGTGGTTAGCAAACTAATAAATATCGCTAAAGAGGGAAATTTGAAAGAACAGCCCAAGGAAATTCAAAGATTGTTAGAAGAGTTTGCTGACTTGGTTAGTGACAGTTTGCCACAGGGAGAAGCATTCAACATGCTATAGATTTGGTGCCTGGAGCATCTTTACCGAATTTGCCAGCATATCGAATGCCACCAGTTCAACGGCTAGAAATTCAAAAACAAGTTGAGGATTTGATGAGGAAAAGACTAGCGTGCAAAAGCAAAAGTCCATGTGCTTGCCCAGCTCTACTAGCTCCTAAGAAGGATGGATCTTGGCGGATGTGTGTTGATAGCCGAGTATATACAAGATTACGATCAAGTATCGATTTCCCATTCCTCGATTGGAGGAGATGCTTGATCAATTGGCGGGATCCAAGATATTTTCTAAAATTGATTTAAGGAACGGATATCATCAAATCAAATTGAGAGAGGGAGATGAATGGAAGACTGCATTTAAGACTCCTTAAGGCTAGCATGAATGGTTAGTAATGCCTTTCGGCCTATCTAATGCCCCTAGTAAATTCATGTGAGCCATGACTGAGGTACTTAAACCCTTCTTACAATCTTTTGTTACTATGTATTTTTATGATATTTTAGTTTATATTCCGAGTAAGGAAGAGCATTTACAGCATTTACGGCAAGTTTTGGAGGTGTTGCAAAAGGAGAAGCTCTATGTGAATTTAAAGAAGTGCTCATTTTTGCAAACTGATGTTGTGTTTCTGGGATTCATTGTTTTTTGAAGAAGGGCTGAAACCAGATCCTGAAAAGATTCAGGCAATCAAGGGCTGGCCAGCATCACGGTCTTTTAAAGAGGTTAGAAGTTTCCATGGGTTAGCTTCATTTTATAGGAGATTTATAAGAAATTTCAGTGTTGTTATGAGTCCTATTACTGAAATTTTGACGAGTGATAGTTTCAAGTGGACAAATTCTGCTCAAAAGGCTTTTGAACACATCAAGGTACGCGTGATCGAAGCACCTATTCTAGCATTACCAAATTTTAATGACCTTTTTGTTGTAGAATGTGATGCTTCTCAAAATGATATTGGGGCTGTTCTTAGTCAAGAAGGAAGGCCTTTCGAATTTTTTAGTGAAAATTTATCCGATGCTAAACATAGGTACTCTACCTACGATTTAGAATTCTATGCTTTGGTTAAAGCGATCCAACACTGGCAGCATTATTTGGCTTATAAGGAATTTGTTGTTTATACAGACCATTAAACATTAAAGTATTTAAGCTGCCAAAAGAAATTCAATGGTCATCATGTTAGAGGGAGTTCATTTTTGGATTAGTTTAATTTCTCTTTGAAGTATAAAACAAGAGAAACAAATGTAGTTGCAGATGCCTTGAATAGGCAAACTTTGATTTTCACCATAATGAGTTCTCAAGTTCTTGGATTTGAGGAGTTAAAAAACCAATATTAAACAGATCCCTATTTCAGTCAGGCGGTGAAAGATTTGCAAGGGCCAGAAGCAATAGATAAGTTGTCATACGGATTGCATGAAAGGTATTTATTCAAGTGTAATCAATTATGCGTTCCCGAGGGATCATTCTGAGAATAGATCATAAAAGAGCTTCATGGGAATGGATTGGGTGGACATTTTGGCCGAGACAAAACAATGGCTTTGGTCACAGATCGCTAGTTTTGGCCTCATATGTTCAAGGATGTGAGTAGGTTTGTAAGGCGATGTGCTATTTGTCAATTTGGTAAGGGCAGTTCTCAAAATGCAAGGCTGTATACTCCATTACCAGAACAAATTCGCCTCGGATTCATTTGAGTATGGATTTTGTGTTGGGTTTGCCGAAGACTTCAAAGGGGCATGACTTTTATCTTTGTAGTCATAGATAGATTCTCTAAGATGGCCCATTTCATTCCTTGTTCTAAAACAGCAGATGCCTCTCACATTACTGATTTATTTTTCAAGGAAGTAGTATGTTTGCACGGAGTTCCAACGTCTTTTGTTTCTGATAGAGTCGTTAAGTTTTTGGGGCATTTTTGGAGGACTTTGTGGCGTAAAATGGGGACAGATTTGAATTCTAGCACATGTCATCCTCAAACGGATGGCCAAACTAAAGCTGTTAATCGTAGTTTGGGAAACTTTCTAAGGTGTTTGGTTAGAAATCATGTGAACGGTTGGGATTCAATTAGCCCGCAATCTGAGTTCGCTTACAACAATTCAGTTAATCGAACTATTAAGAAGACACCTTTTGCGGTTGCTTATGGCCTTAAACCCCAATATGTGCTTGACTTGGTGCCTTTACCCTGAGAAACTAGGGTGAGTGATGATGGGGAAGCTTTTTTTGAGCACATTCGCAGCATTCATAAGGAAGTTCAAGATGTGTTGAAAGTTAGCAATGCAGCATATGCTAATTCAGCTAATCAGTATAGGCACTTTAAGGAATTCAAAGAAAGAGATTGGGTGTTGGTCTACTTGAAGAAAGAAAGGTTTCCTAAAGGTACCTATCAGAAGTCGAAGTCTAAGAAGTTTGGGCCATATAAAGTGCTTAAAAAGTTAGGTTCGAACGCCTATTTATTGGAATCAGTCCTATTTTTAATGTCTCAGATTTGTACAAATTTGAGGGCTTTAATGAGGAAGAACCAAGTACATTTGCTGAACAAGTTGGCTAGCTTCATACCAAGCAAGATGACATCATCCAAGAAGTTCACAATGTCAAGGAAGTGACATCTAGGAGGGGAAATACTTATCGAAGGTTCCTAATAAAATGGCTGGGAAAACCAGCTTGTGAAAGTACCTGGATTTCGGAGGAAGAATTGAGGAAAGTTGATCCAAAAATGTGTGAAGAGGCAGCTAAGGTCTTGTCTAAAGATATTACCAATCTTTCAACCGGGGGAGAATGATGCAGGAGCATTAATAACTAAGAGTTTTGTTTCATTTTAAATCTTGTTGGGATAAAGTAATTCATTTATATCTTTGTTTAGGATTTTTTTTTATTCTAGTTTAATTAGATTATTGTTTAAGATAAGATTTTTAGTTTGGGATAAGTTTTATGATTAAGCTTAATTAGTATTCTACTAGGAATAGCAAATCTTGTAGGAGTAGGAGTTCTAGCCTATATATATGCATCAAGTAGTTGCTACAATGTATTCGATTATTATTTTAGTATTCTATCTAAAAGGTTTCTTTTTTAGAGCCTAATTCTCTCAACAGCATTATCTTTCTCGACTATTTTCAATTCTTTTGTGTTCTAGCTATTCCTATCATGTCCACCCTGCATCAAGATTTCTATTTAATTCAGAACATGGTCCAATTATTATAATAGACCAAGCCATCTAAAATGACAATTTACATGATTATGCTTCAAATTTTTAGCTGGAAAAATAAAATAGTTAACCTCCATGAACCCGCACTTACTTCTCTAGTCATTTGCCTTTGTTTGCTAATGTCTTCAGGAACAGGATAGCAATTAGCTCCAAATGCTTCGCAAATTTTCAAAATCTTTGTTCTTGCCTGTTCCCCGGAGAAAAAAACTACAAATACTGTTTTTTCAACCTGCAAAGATGAACAGAAAAAAACAAATTGTGAAGTTGATTTCAATACTGCAATGATGTAGTTATCAAAAAGCAATAAATAAACATCTTTGGATGTAGACAGGGCAGATTAAGAATGTACCAAATAACAGTAACAGTATTCAAATGAAAAGATAACTTAAGTAAGATTTAGCAACATAATTGACAATTATGAGTAGGAAAATAAAACCATTTCAGCAGATACAGGATCCAAGATTTCTTCACCAGCCGGAGCCTGATTAAAAAGCATATTGCCTCTGGTAGCACGAAATAACATCCTCTCAAATCTAAGAGCCTTGGATTTACAAATAATCCCACTGATGAATCTCAACCCAGTTTGGTCTGCATTCCTCATTTCCTGTACAATGAATAATCATATAGTAGATGGAACCAAAGAAATAGATTTGCACAAAAAAAAAAAAGGCAAAGCAATTCAATCACTGGATCAACAAATACCTGTTCAAGCAATGACGATGTCTCCACATAACTATTATTAGAGTATACATTCTCACTTAATTCCCTTTCCTCGGCAACTGCATGGTTATTACTTGACACAAGAAAACCACCTGCCTGGAATTTGAGCAATATGTATGAGAAGGCATTCAGTGTTCAACACAAATTTTTGGGTGCAAAGGCCTTAAAACCCAAATCTTCCAAAAATGTAGCAATCAAAATGTGAACCAAAAACAGTTTACATGGATTTGATAAGGTTACATATCAATACTGCAGACAAAAGTATTCACTACTTATCATTACTTCCCTTGTTATCTTATTATTCTTCTTTTTGTTTCTTCACTTCTGGTTCCCCTAATAGTTTACTGTCATGTTTGAATGAGCAAGGCAGAGCAGGATCATCAGAGAGCTTAACTGCTTGTGAACAACGGCTTGAATACAAACTTGTTATAAAATTTACAGGTACAAATTTCAAAAATAGACTGAAACACAAGGGTCTCAGGAAATCAACGAAATGGTTGAATAATTAAGATTAGAAGGCATTTAGGGAGGAGAAAACAAAAGTATAAACCCTCAAATGACTCTCTGCAATGAAGATGGGAAAGAAATCTATAAACAAATGCAATAAATGGTCCCTAAAACATAAATATAAATATATAAGCGTAAGAAATGAGCCCAGAAATTCACCTTTTGCAAAACCATCTTGAACTCCAGGAGCTCATTGTACGTTTGTCGAAGTTTTTCACTGTTGGAGTTCATTTCAATTAGCTCATGTTCATGCTCCGCTAGTTGTATCTGAAATGGCAACAAAAACAAAATTTGATACACACTTGATTCCAGAATAGACCACTAATACTTACATTAGCTATTATTACATTAATAGATTATCGCTTATGTAACTGCTAGAATAACAAAAAACCGCAAGGCAAGTCAAAGAGGGGAAAGGAATGATTTATTTAGTGGGAGTAGAGTAAATGAACCTCTAATTCCTCCAATTCTACATCGGGCTCCACAACAGGGTGTATTGAGGATAGCAGACCAGCTTTAATAATTTGATCTTTGAAAAAGCGTAGCTTTCTTGACATTTCTCCGCAACGCTTCACCTGTTAAGACCTCCCAGAAATTAAAGCAACTAATTTGGTAATCAGAAACCGTAGTTAATGTCATTCTCAAAAACAGATAAATCAGATATGAAGTTGACATCAATGAGGCATGGTTAGCAATTTCCTTCTGTCTTGGTAAAAACTAAACAGCCATGCCAATCACATTACAATTTTGTCATTAGAAAACCAAAAGGCTTTCCCTTATAATAGGTTTTAACGCAAACATAACAAAATTAACAACCCAGAAAGCAGGGCAGATAGGGGTCAGATTGCACCATAGAAAAAGAAAATACTGCACGACTGCATCACTTCTCATAATGTCACCTAGAGAACGGTGCCAGCTAGCTTAGCTAGTCATCTCATTTGGCTACTAGACCAAGAAGACCAGAACTAGGGACAATTCAAGCCTTCACTATACATAGGGAGGTTAACTGAAAGGAAGGAAAGGGCAAGCCTGTAATAGTACAGCCCAGCCACTAGAGATAACAAAAATGTTGCCTTGATTGTTTTTTCTATTCTCGTGATTGCAAGGAAAAGAATTTAGAAATCAAAATTGATGCCTAATAAGTAAAAATAAATAAAATAAAATCAAAAACAGTTTATACATCCAGACCACTCACTGATATAACAATTCCAAAGGGATCAAGAAAGAGGCCAGCATATTCAGTTTAATTCACTCCAAGACTAAGCTGTAAAAACAGTCACTTATACAAGGAAAGAATATATAAAGAATTGGAAGATTGTCTTATTTCAACTGACCTCGCACAATTATTAATTAGTACTTGACATTCTAATCGTTACAATATATACTTAACAATTGAGAACAAGGCGACAACCTAAGGCACAAAATTAGGCTTGATAGGTACCTGATTAACAAATGTTCGTTGGAAAGGACTTTTCTCGGTGTTTAGCTGCCACAGGGGAGACAAAAAAATACAAGCATTAGCATATTTAATTGATGATTACAAAAGCAATGTCCTAAATTTTTTAGCAATTAGCATATATCCCTATCATTAGAATACCAAAGGTGCTTTTTACCAGAACAAGGTGATGAATGAAAAACAGCCTTAACACCTTCTAAAGTGAAAACAAATAAACAAATAAGCAACCATTTAACAGAATAGGTAATCTGAGAATATAAAAACAAAGTCCACTCAGGACTTTGGAGATATTCCAGATCATTAGATATCTGGACATATTTTCAAACCCAAGAGAAATGCCTTGATATCAGAGCCCCTAATACCTGAGAAACTTCCTATTTCTTTTTAAGAGTAGATAGATTGCATATGATCTTACACAAATACCATGCAACTCCACAAAAAAGGGTTATTTCCAAATTATGGTCTCAATACAGCAAAAACTTTCAGGGGGTGATTTGGTCCTATCCCTTAGCCCCCTTGCAGCAAGTCTCAACCCTTTATCAGTTATAACCTAAATCCATACTCCTACACCAATCCTTACATGCATGAAGCCCAACAGTTTCTAGTTTAAGAACTGATATACATATGTTTGAAACAATGTTTTCAGTACTGACAACTGATTCATAATAGAAGCATTTGTTCTAGCCAAAGTCTTAAATTTTTGCATCCCAAGCCAAATTAAAAGAAAAAAAATAGCAAAAAGCTTCCTTTCATTCACATGTATTATAAGCAACTCAGCCAATACTGCTTATTTTTTGGTGGATCACGATCCCAAGTCCCAACTCTTAAAACCCTCCATCCTAAATGATGGTAAAGCAGCATCTTTAACAATTAACAGTCATGAACAATATTGTAACCCAGAAAGCTGGGAAAAAGAAAAGTTCACTCTGCATGCATCATAAAATCAAATAACTTGAATCCTAAAATTGAAAGTAAATCATTTTAAATCCCAAATCAAACTTGCAGCTAATATTGTTGCCCAAATTTAGTATAGTACAACCCGCTAAAAGGCACAGAGTCACTATCAAATCACAATCCCTTAACATTTTGGCATGAAATTGCTACTCTAAAAAATTCAACAAATCCTATAACACCTACCTGCCAACTGAAGACATATACTAAGACACCCATCAAAAGCTAATTATATTCTCTATTTCCAAAAAGAGCAAGTTCATTGAAGATATCAAATGTCATTTTCCTCTATAGGGAACTTACAACTAGGTATAAAGTTACCACAGTATTGCCTACAAAAGAATAAAATACAAACTTCTTCAATAAGTTCAAGCCGAGTCCTAAATACGCTCAAATTCCAAAATCTCTCCAACCAAACTAGGAACGGCGTAATTATCAGATACAAAAATTCCTTAATCAGAAAATTTACTAGGATAACTTCCTTGCTCTGAGTCTAGCGCCTGCCATAGCTTAAATAGATCCAACAATTCCGACAGACCAACACATCTCAAATCAAACAGGGTGCCGATACACAAAACTAATTCAGCCAAGATTTCACATCCTCATCAAATTCAACCATCGAAAGAACACCTAATCAATGATCATATTCGCGTCAACTTCAATAAATTTTCCAAATGTAGGAAAACGATAGCAACTAAAAAATCGAATAACAAGCTCTCCCACTTCATTTGACATAAAATTCAACTACTTAAAAAGTGAAATTTCATTTCTAATTAACTCCAAACAAACAAATCAAAATCCTAAATTATCCTTTGCAAAGTTTATTCAATAAATGCTTAAAGACTAAAACAGGGGTGAGCACAAAAGAGAATTGGATCTGAGTATAGAAAGACATACATCACGGAACTGGAGGAGACCAAGTTCACCGAGATAAGAAACGGCACGGTGAGCAGACTCGACGGGAATAATGAGCTGAACAAGTGTCATTTTCTCCGAACGCATCAGATCCATCGGCGGCAAGTTATCTATGAACTTCTCCATTCTTTTCCCTTTTTCTTTCTCTCTCTCTCTCTTTCTCGGCAATCAAACGGATATAAATGAAGTTTGGATCTGAGTTTTTGGATCTGAAGAGAGTTTTTTTTTTAGTGGTCTAAGAGATAGTGAGTGCGTTTGCTTTCAGTTTCCCCATCGCAACTGTCATTGGAAATTTTGGAATTCTCAGAATCGGGAAATTCGCTTTCTTTTTTTCCTTTTTATCTTTTATTTTGTTAGTTGATTAAATGTCAGACTCCACCAAGGCGTTTGCTGGGCCGATACCGCGCGGGATGGATCCTTAAAAGCAATTGACTTTTATTTGGAAAATTCTAAAAAAATGAACTTGAAATTATTAAAAAAGTGAAAGAAAAAAACTTAATTTAAAAAATAATAATTATTAAAATTATTAATAAAATTATTATAATTACATTTTTTTTTCCCTACATTCCATAACTTTTATTAGGCTTACTGTTGGTTGTTGCCAACTCCTTTCGAGGAGGGTCGGTTTGTTGCCAACCTCATATTTATATTTATATTTACATTTATATTTATATTAAAATAATATTAATAAATAATAAAAAATTAAAATTATTTTATATTAAATTTTAAATTATTATTTTAAAATAATAAAAATTATAAATATATTTTATATTATGTCTTAAATTACTTTTTAAAAAATAATAAAAAATATTTTATATTAAATTTAAATTTACTATTTAAAAATGATAAAGATTAAAAAATATTTTATATTAAATCTTAAATTATTTTTAAAAAACTAAATTGATCCCATATATTATATATAAATTATAAAATAAAACAATATATAATATATAAATTACATATATAATATATAAATCGTAGTAGATAATAAATACTAATTGTGCACTTTACCAACTCTGATGAGATGACAATTTTGTATAATGTACATATGGCTATAACCGAATATACAGATGATAAAAACTGAACGTACAAATAACCATAACTAAATATATAAATAATCAAAACTGATTATAGCTTAAGTCATAGGTATAAATACTAAATTCTAATTATACACATTAGCAACGTTGATGAGATGATAATCATGTGTAATATTTTTTTATATATTAAAATGTTATTTTAAAATAATAAAAGATTAAAAAATATTTCATATTAAATCTTTAATTACTATTTAAAAAATAAATACTATTTAAAAAATAATAAATAATAAAATATATTTTATATTAAATTCTAACTTACTATTTAAAAAATAATAAAAATAAAAAAAAT
>JBBYHM010000027.1:7141767-7214041 GCA_038381775.1 Adansonia rubrostipa
TTAACGTACAATATAATTGTAAGTTGTAACAATTGTTTATTGCATTTTCAAACCTACGACTCCTTAGGGTAGGAGCTGCAAAGTTTGAAAAGAAAACTCATGAAGTTAACATTTCATTTTGGGGAAAAAAAATTAGAATAAATGGCACCAGGAATTTTTCAAACAAACCAATGACTTTTTTGCACTGAAAATACATTTTTCGTAAAGCCTAACTTATTGGATTTAACTCCAAAACGGCCAAGCTTAATTAATTTGGTTGATAATCTCAAATCTCTTTCCCTCAATTATTATTTATATGAACAAGCTTTCTTGTTGATTTTGCAATTACATATTGCTGCTGGATGCGTCATATCGTCGTAACAATGACAACCAATTAATCTAAAATTAAAAACTAGAATAGTTAATTTCTAGTGTAAGATCTGTTTTAAAAGTTTTAAATCATGATTGATTCATGGTTTTTTAGAATTGATTTTAAAATCAACATTATAGTATGATGTGGTCGAGGATTAACTTTAGATGTTAAATGATTTGAAATATAAACGATCAGAATAATAATATTTTAATATAATAAATAAACATTATAATAAAATAACCTAAATTCATAAATATTTAAAAAAATTCAAAATTTAAGAGTTTGACTTTTGCAACTTATATATTTTATTTATATACAAAATATATATATATATATATATATATATTTACACAGTTCATTGTAAAATTAGTTTAAAAGTCAATCTCATGGTCCAAGTCTATAATCCATTCTTTGACTATAGGATGAATGAGCACGTATTGAGATCGTGAATTATTTTAAAAGTATAGATCTTAAAATTTTAGACCATATCAAATTACAAATCCACCCAACACTTACCTAAATTCTTCTGTTTGAAATGTTCCATCAGTGACCCTACAATATATTTTTTTTCCTCTAGTTTTAGGTTCTTAAATCCAAAATAATATTGTTTTCAATAATTGCATTATAATTAATCAATAATAATTTAGAGTTATATTTGATTCATATGATGCCAAAACTTATAACTAATAAGTCCCAATATATTTTTTAAATATAATTAAAAAATTATAATATCATAATAAAAAAATTATAAGTATAATTCTAGCCTTAATTAAATTCAAGACGATCGGACTGACTCATAGATAAGATGCTTTAACTATGACCCAACGGCCCTGTCGAAACGACAGTGGCTCTTCTTGGGCTAAAGTAGACTGAAAAACTAGAAGTTGGGCTAGGCTTTTTTGTTTGTTTAAGGCCAGAAAAGTGGAAAACTTTACAGGACGAGAGATTTCAAACAAGGTCACAAGGCCTAAAGGGTGTGATTGCTTATTCGAGGTGTCATTAACGTGACATTTCCAAAAGCTTGTTGAAGGATGAAGGCTCGATTTTTATTTTGATTGATTGATAGTGAAATTAATTTTAATGAAATTAAAGATATTAGTGATAGTTTAATTATTTATTATAGTTATAAGATATTGAATATTATAGTAAAAAAATTAAAATTAACAGCAAAATATGTATTTAAATTCAATCACAATAATAACGGTAAATTAAAAATAAAAAATAATTATTAAAAATATTATATTAAAAAGTGTTTATATAATAAATAGTTAAAAACTTTATTTATGTTAAAAATAAAGTATAAATAAAATTAATTTATGTTGAATAATAATTAAACTAAAATTTTACTTATATTAAAAAAGTATTAAAATTATATTATATTAAATAATAAAATATATATTAAAAATTATATTTATATTTATATTAAATAAATTAAAATATTGTTTAATATAAATATAATTTAATTAAACAAAATTTTTTTAAGAAAATGAACGAGGGTAAAAGAGAAGATTAAAGAGAGAACTTACTCGGGTTAAGATTATTTTCCTTATTTTTTTGATTTATTACTTTTCAATATAATTTTAATTTATTTTCACGTTCACAGGTATATTGAATTACGTTGATGAATATATTGAAAAGTAATGAACAAAATATTTTGAAGGAGAGTTCAACTTGAACTCACCCATTAGAAATGATCGGGTCTCCCCACATTTTCTTCTTGGATTACATCACATTGAATCCAAAAAAAGCCTTAACAAACCATCCATTTAAGTATATTTAATTTAATTTAAATTTAATATTAAAAAAATATATTTAGATTAATGTTAATATTAAAATATTAAATTAATTAATAATAAAAATAATTTTATAAATTACAACTAAGCTTGAACTTGAAAAATGTTGTTCTCGGCTTGGCCTGAACCAGGTTCGCAGACCACCCGATCTATGATCAAGTTCAAGCATCGATTGATAGAAATTTATGGGGGTTGCAATTACTTGACATGCAGGTATTTTCTGGTTATGGTTTTTATGCTCATATTAGTTCACAACGTTTATCACCGGTGCCTTGAATATTACGTAAATCGTGTAAATTCTATAGTTTGCGTTAAAGATTTAAATTGTAATTGAAGATTCAATTAATCGTGTCATTAGATTAAGTTCAACCGGGAGTTTAAAGATTTTCACATTGTTACAAAGAAAAAAATTGAATAAAAAATCAAATTGGTTAAAACTTTCAATATTTAATTCAATCGATTAATAGTAATTTAAAATTAAAATATTAACAAAATGAAAAAAAAAAAAACAGAAAATAATAATTTAAAAAAGAATTGCCCATATAACCTCTGATCATTAATAAATCTATCAAATATAAACATCAATATTATATCTACTCAAACCAAGTCACAAGAATATTTGCAAGCCATAAAAATAACTACAGACAAAAAAAATAATGTCATTGAACCATCGGATCTATGATTTTCAGTTCAACATTTAAATTAGTTGGTCCGATCTAATTTGTTGCATTATTGCGTTGTTATGATATATATAAAATGGATTATTTATTGAGTCAACAAAAACTGGTTTAATCAAAGATTAGCAAAATTTAGAATAAAATAGGTTTTATATATTTTAATTTATATATATATATGATAAGATTTAAATTTTTAATCTCTTAATTTTATATTAAAGATTATATCAATTAATCAAAGACATTATTTTATTAATTATTTACTATATTTAATATTAAAAATAATTGTTAAATATTTAATATTATTTTAATTAAACCTAAAATTGAAGATCTTATTAATTTTTTTTAACATTGGTTGTCAGTCTCATCTACACCCCCTTCGTCTGGCTAATTGCAGGTTCCGCAAATTGTGAAGGGTTGCATAAAAGTTGTGTAAACATTAGCCAAGTTTTTAAGTAGTTGGAAGATATTTTGCAACTTGCATGCATGTCTTCCTATTATTATTATTATTATTATTATTTAAAGAAGTTAAAATTATATTTGATTATGGGTTAGGTTATTTATTTGAATTAAATTTTGGATAAAAATTTTTCTACTTTGTATTGATTCGACTTGAATTATTATTTAATAATAAAAATAATTTATTTAAATTTAATTATAAAAAATATAAAAATATCTTTTAAAATTTTTATTAATATTTGAATAGTAATTTAAACTTTTAAAATTAGATGAACCTGATTCAAGTTCAGACAATATATATATATATATATATATATATATTATATAAACACCTTAAACTAAGATAAGAAAATTCATGGAGAAAAAACCACTTCGAAGTGGTTAGAGTTAAGTTGTTATGATAATATGGGATTAAGTCCTTTTTTCTTAAGGAGAAAACTGAAACCAAAAGTATTTTGGCCTTGAATTAGAAAAGAAGATTCTACTTTCTTTCTCCTCTTCATATTGTTTTTTTCTTTTTCCTGTCATCAATTATATAACTTATTGTTTAAGTATATAAAAAATTAAAATTAAAATTTTTACTAACTAATTATCACCGAAATTAATCTTAATCTTCTTTTTACAAGACGATTACATGTATTTATAGGTTGAGTCGAATATGAGAAGTTTAAGATTGATATCAATATTATATATGCTTCTTAAGTTCGATCCAATATAATAATCCAGGTGTCAAATTCTATCCAATTTTATAATGTATAATTTAGACATGTCCAATTTTTTTTTCTAAAATAATTGTTTTATTTAACATTTAATTATTTCTTTTTTTCTTGTACTAAACTTCAAAATATATATTTTAACGGTTCAAAATTATAATATCATATATATATATTGATAAAAAATTACAATTAATATGTAATATCTTGATTTTTTTAAAAATTAAATCAACCTAAACTAAACTTTATCAGTTTATATAAGTTTGATTTATTGGTTTAAATTTGATGTTTTTATAGTACTTTTAAATTTTTCATTAATTTAAAAATAAAATATCTATTTTTATATTATAAAAATTAATAGAAAATTAAAAATTAATTAAAATATAATTTAATTTGATTTAAATAATTAAATTTTTTAATTTATGAATAAAAACTGCACTAAATATATTAATTATAATCTGAATTAAAATAAAAACGAATTCAATAAAAATAATCAATCCTTTATTTTCTCTAATTTTTTTTTCTCAACTTTAGGGTAAATGGGTCTAAGTGCAATTCCCAATTATTTTACCACGAAATTTACCGAGTTACCGGACTCCGCCTTCTGATTTGACTGACCGGATACCCCTTCGCATAAGTAGCTTACCCTCCAAGTAGTCTTTCGCAATTGATCAAAGGACAAAAGGGATGGTCTTTAAAATATTTCTGTCACTCTGCCGAGAACGTCGATCTCCAAGTGAGAAAACAACTGCGCAATGGAAAATCCCAACCAAGACAAAGCCAAAGCCACCCAAACTAACGACGAAGACAATGAAGAGCTCAAGTCAGCCCTCGCCCTCCAACGTGAACTTCTAACGGAAGCCAAAACCTTGGACTCCGACCTCGACTTTGCTTTCCAACTCCAAATGGAAGAAGCCTTTACCGCCTCTCTCTCCCTTCACCACCCTTCGACTTCCCAGGAAGTCACCGCCTTGCCTCCTCCCGACATGGGTTTCGACTACTTAGCTCTCATGCTCCAAGACATAGAGAGGTTCCAGATGGAACGTAAAGACACGGAAGAAAGCGAGGAAATGATGAGAAAATTTAGGGACGACCTGAGCCGTTCGATTCATGATCAAAACTTTGGTAGCTACATCATGAATGTTCCTGAACAAGAATGGAACGAGTACGGAGACAACTACGAAAGACCGTACGATGGGAATGCGGGAACCGGGAGTGAGGGTTTTAGAGTTTATGTTAAAGGGTTGGTAAGTGAAGAGAGGGTAAGGGAGACGAAAGTTACAGTGGGTGGTATTGGGGTTGCCGTTTGTGATTCTAGAAATAATTTGGTTTTTGACCTGACGAAAAAGTTGGAGGGTGCAGAGTTCATGAGTGGTGAAATGGCTGGAATCGAGGCAGTGAGTCATGGACTTAATGCGGCTTTGAGTTTGGACTTGAAAAGGGTTACAGTTTTTGTTGACGATTTCTTGGTTTATCAATTTGTAAGTTTACAATATTATGCTTTCCTTCAAGTTTTTTGTTGGCGGTTTTCAATCAGGGGTAGCTATGAGTTAGCGTTTGATTTTATGTTGATGATTTATTGCTTTATCAATATGTAAGATTGTGAGTTTAGAAGTTATTCCTTTGTTTGAATTTTGGGAATTGCATGTTATTCTATATGTTGTTAAACTGTTCTTTGGGAGTCTAAAATGTTGTACCCTTCTTCAAGCATTTGTTTATCTTTAGTTTTTTCAATTATGAGAATTCCACGTTGTTGATATGTTGGCAGTGGATTATATCAGTTGGAATGGTGGGATTTCATTTATGTCTTTCTTTCGATGCCTCTGGTATTTGTTTGATTGCTTCAATATGTATGCCTTATTTTTGTAGCCTTGATAGCTGCTAATGATATATTTTGTTGGTTTCTTATATAGAAAATTTTGAAGATAATGAGATGGCTAATTAAGGAATTATAGGCGAACTGCGATAGTGCTATGAATAAAGATTTTTATATGTATACTATGTTGCAGAAGTTGCTGGTTACAAGTTGAAAATTCTGATTGCTTTCAGCTTTGTTTGATTCTCCCCTCATTTTCTTCGGTCTATCTTTCCTTTAATGATTGTCTTCATTTATATATTACGGATGCTAAGTGATGGTAATTCATAGTTTGTTTTGGCTATAGAGTAAATTTTATCAATGTCATCATTGGTTTTTCCATTGGGAAAGGATCATTATTGGTAAGCCAGTAGTGTTTGCAACTTTTGGGAATTAAGATCCATCGCCATTTATATTTTAATTATATTTAGGATTATATAAATCCCTAAACGGTAATGGTTTATGCCACGACTTTTGAATACAGCTTAAAGGCAGATTTCAACCAGGACAGAGCAAGATGGGGACGAAAGTTAATGAGGTGGCTCTTCTACAAAAGCAGTTTACTTACTTCCAGCCATCACTTGTGACGCGTGATGATATGAAATTTGTGTTCAAGCTAGCAAGAGATGCTATAGTCTCGCAGATTGCTTGGCCCGCAGAAACTAGTAATGGCAGAGGTTTGAAGGAGACTTGTGTGATATGTTATGAAGATATTGATGCTACTCAGATGTTTTCGGTCGATGGTTGCTTTCACAGATTTTGCTTTTCTTGCATGAAGCAGCATGTGGAAGTCAAATTACTAAATGCAATGGCGGCTAGTTGCCCACACGAAGACTGTGATTCTGAGGTGACTATTGATAGCTGTGGAAAATTCTTGGATCCTAAATTAGTTGAAGTCATGAGCAACCGCCAGAAGGAAGCTTCTGTTGCTGTTTCGGAAAAAGTTTATTGTGCATTCCCGAGGTGTTCTGCATTAATGTCAAAAACTGAGGTCTTACAGTATACTAAAACTGTAGTTCTTGATGCTGAACAATCTGGAGCCAGAAAATGTGTGAAATGCCATCGCTTTTTCTGTATCAATTGCAAGGTTCCCTGGCATTATGATATGACTTGCGTTGATCATAAAAGATCCAATCGTCATCCCACTTCCGAAGATGGCATGTTCAAGTCTCTTGCTACTAAAAACCAATGGCGTCAGTGTGTGAAGTGCAAAAATATGGTTGAACTTGCTGAAGGGTGCTATCACATCACTTGCAGGTATGTAACCTTTCTTCTTTTTCCATGAAGATATAGCAATGTGATATTTCGAGTGATTTAATGAAGGAAGAAGAAACTATGCATGTCCGGAGAAAAAAAAATAGAGGGGGGAGAGGGGTTAAGAGAAGGGCAAAGGGGATGGAGAGATTGTGGTTAAAATCTTGGATCAAGAGATGTCACCTTTACCATTTTTCATGGTCTTGTCTGATTTCGTAAACGTTAGGAAGCAAGGGTTTGATATTTTCTTGATGATTATTTACTTTGATCCTTGCTGAAAGCAAGATCATGATAAATTAAATTTACCATTTTTTTTCATGCTACCGCCTTCATGTATCCCTTTTGCAGATGTGGATACGAGTTTTGCTACACTTGTGGAGCTGAGTGGCGTAACAAGAAAGCAACATGTTCATGTCCAATTTGGGATGAACGAAATATTATACGTGATCAACAAAGAAGGCAATGATCAAGAGCTCCAGCTGTAACTGAAGAATTTATGGAATTTACTTCCACGAATTCCTGCTTTCCCATTTTCTTTCTCTGTTTCTCCCATTTCTCAGAACTAAATTTTCGGGTTCTAGGATTTTGGGTTTATGTTTCTTCGAGCTACACTGGACGAAGTTAATGGGAATTTGATAAGTATTGAAGTTCTACCCGGTTTGGGTTTTTCATTGTTAATTGTCAAGAATTTTTTGTATTTAATTGCTATTTCCATGCTTATGTATTGCATATTCTCAGACCCTTTGATGAATGACCCCCCTTTGGGACATTGCAGAGAATTTGTGTCAACCACAATATTTACATGAGGATTGGAGGTTGCTTAATTTTGAGTAACATCTGTCCCCTTTGTTTTTCTCCATGATTCATGCCAATCTCTTCATAGTTTGGCTTTATTAAAACATATATTACTCAAATGTTAATAAATTTTTTGTTGTTCAACTTTATCTTTCTCCCTTTAGTTGATATGCTTTTCTTTCGGTTTATTAAAAAGCAAGCTATATAGATAGCTATTTGACTCTGTGATCTTTGAAGCTGTTTCTGCCTATAAACAATAGAGTGAAGGGGTATTGTTGTGCTTTTATTAAGCCATGGAATCTGTCTGAAATATTGACAATTTCTTGGAGCAAGATTTTGTGCTTCAAATTAACTAAGTAGTCGTAGAAGTTGTAGGACCACTTTAGCACACAATTTTGATGGTGCAATTCCTCAAATCAACCATGGACGTGGAGGCAAATTTTATTATTTAGATTCAAGAGTGAATGTCAGATGCGGATATTTGCTTGACAAGAGTATATTGAATTTTTTTTTTTAAGTTTTCTCTATGTATCCGGAGAGTGTGTGAAAGATTGTATTTTTATATTCATATTAAAAAATGCATTGGATGGATATGTCAGATCATGCTAAAAAACGTGGATGTATCGGATCATGTTCAAAAATGTTACATGTTTTGACGGATATGACTGCTTAAAAAAATCTGGAGCAGCATAGATTCGATCTATTTTGCATTGATTTAACCCTTTTGTTTTACTGTAGAAAAATGGTTGTAATTCTTATTAGATGAAATAATAAATGGAACTTTCAGACCAGATAAGACAACAAATTAAAGGATGAAAATAAAAGCATCAGAATGTAGAAAAATGTAACATAAATAGCTTGAAAATGAAGTTTAAACAGTTCTGCTTCGCTGTAAGCGAGGAATATTTCTTCTTTCAATCACCATCTGCAAGCCTAAACCATTACCATCTGTCGTTCCTCCGTGGCTATACCCATTAACTCTTTCTTTTCATTTCCATTAGCAACCCAGACCTGGTTGCCACTGCCTTCATCGACTGCCTTCAAACCACCTTGGCAACAAGAACCCTCCTCGGAAGACAACCTTACGAGCCAAGTAAGATCATAACATTTGGCCCTGTACAACAAAATGATCGTTGTCGAAACAAGGAGCTGAATTATCCAGGGAGAAGTGGCTAGGATTACCCCCGATATCGAAAATATTTCGATGTACATCACGTTTTGGGTGTTGGCTGTGCCTAGCCGGAATAGCAATATACCGATGATGGTGATCCAGAGAGAGTGGACAATGATCGAGCGAAGGCGGAAGCCATGTTTGCCATATATTTGGAGCCGCATTTACTCTGTAGGGTTAAAGAAGAGGCGCCGGGTTGGCAGCATAAGAATGGGAAAGTATTATGCATATATTCAAAATATGAAAAAAAAAAATTCAAAAGTTTGTTATTAATTATTATTTTTATTAATTTTTGAAGTTCAAGCTTTATCAAAAAATATCTTTTCAAGTGAGCTTTCCATCTACAAATTGTTCTCACTTTATAGTTAAATAAATTTATAAATCTTAATGAATTTTTTTTTTGAAAATTTTAATAATAACTTTATACAAAAAAACTCAAATAATTTATATGAGTATAAAATTAATTTTTTTTTGTAATTTTTAAAATATTTATATTTGTTCAATCTAATAATTACATTATAAAATTTTATGTACGATCAATTTATTAAAATATTAATTATATATAAATTATAAAAATATATAAAATTAATTAATTTTTTTGTGGATATAAATTATTCCAACAAGAATAGTGTTGGGTATTTTTGTTTTCTTCTACGACATCGTTTTGGGGCGGTTGGGGAATGAAAGCTCATTTTCAACCCAATTTTCGAGCCAACCATCGAAGAAGACTAAAACCTCCTACTCATTTAGTTCAAATTACATGATATCCATTTTTGAAATATATAGTATTACATTTTAAAAATATTTTTATATAAGTTAGCAAAAATATATGATATTATCAGCTTTTAATTTATTGAGAGATTATTAAATACAAATATAATGAAAAAAATAAATATTTATTTTCTAGCTCGAACTAACTTTCATTGTATTTTAAAATTTTAAGTATTGCACAATAAAATTATATTTACTGATATTTAAATTACTTTGTTTAGAAATAAAACATAAAAGAAAAAAATATATAAATATGTTTAAATACTAACTATGAAAATATGTTTAAATTTAAATAAAATTTAATTAGTAAAATATATAAATAATAATTATAATTTTTTTAATATTTTAAACAACTAATGAAGTTTTTTAAACATCGCGAACTAGATTAGACTTTGAATAAATAATTTTCTATTATTTAAATTTAAACCAACTAAATTCATAAACAATTTTATTTACAATTTCTCCAAAGAGACTTTGCAAAATTTCTATTAATTTTAGACTTTAGTTAATGTTATATATAAAGCAAACTACCCACACCATGTACCTAAAAACTTTATCTTTTTATATTATATTATTATAATTATAATTTTTTTTTTATTTTCTAACTTTGTTTTATTCATACCAAGGTAAAAAAGGGTTAATTGAGTTGTTATTACAAGTGAACGTGATATAAACTTAATTGATAAGGTAACTAAAATGTTAAAATAAAAATATAATATAAACACATTTGTGTATACTAATACTTAAAAGATTAAATGAGTTGGTATCATAAATTAAACAGATCAATTCAGTTGATAATTTTATTAAAAATTCATAATAAATATATAAAATATCAATTAATAGTTTTTTTATCTATTAGATAACTTCTTTATTTTACCAAAAGAAAAGAAAAATTATCCACATCTTATGTTATTAAATAAATTTATTTTAATAGTTAATATTATCTTTTTCTTTATTTTTTACACATTATGAGGGTGCAGTATTTAGTATCACATAAACCTCTATTTAATTTAATAATTAAATCACCCGTTTTATATCAAATAAAAGGTTAAAAAAATTGAGAATAATAAAAAAAAAAGATGAAATTGGATTTACGAAATGAAAGAGAATAGCTCCTTTCAAAGTCCCAGAATCTACCTTAAGAAACAAGAATTCAGGATAAGAATGTAATATTTTAAAGTAGGAGGACCAAATCCGAAATTACAAACTTTATGCAATTTAATATTTTTATTTTTATTTTTATTTTTAGAGTCTACCCGCGAATTTTCAACTCTTCTGGTCAACCATCTTATCACTCTCTCGAATTTATGTTTATGTGGCAAAAGCACAGCCTTACGTTAACTTGAGTTAACATACAGACGTACGTACTTTAAAACTGCCCATATAATAAAAACATTTATCGTACTGAAAAGGGGCTAATTCCTGCTATGGGCTCGGCTCCACACGTCGGCTGTAAACACAATTTTTTTTAATTCAATTTAATTTATTTCGAATTATTAATAATAAAAATTTTATTTAAATTTAATTATAAAAATATTAATATTAATATAAACATAATATTTAAATATTTTATTATTTTATAAAAAATAATTTTGATTTTTGAGTTAATTTAATTTGATTCAAGGTCAAATAAAAATATTAACAACTTTTGAATATCATTTGGTTTGACCTTCGAAGGTATCTAGAGGTAACTTACAAAATGAGGATGCAACTTCACTGAAACTAAACCTGAATGTGTTCTTTATAAAAAATTAAAATTATAAAAATATATTAATAGTAATATAAAATTTTTAATATTTTGTTATTTTATAAAAAAGTGATTTGAATTTTTATTTAAAAATTTTGACTCTTTGATTCGACCTATGATCGCCCAATCGTGACTTACACAACGAGGACGCAACTTCACTGAAACCAAACCCGGACGTGTTCCCCTTCAAAAAACCGGATTTGATAATCGGGGATAAGTCCGGCTACTTTTGTAAACCTTGGTCAAAAATGAAAAAGGAAGAAAAGAACAGAGAGAGAAAGAGAAGTCGGCGTCTTCACACTCAGAAGTCCGAATCCTATTCTCTGATTTCTCTTACATTCTTCAAATTTTCCTTTTTCCTTTTTCTTTTTTTTTGATTTCCTTTTTTTTTTCTTTTTATAATCAGAAAACTTGTAAGTTCCTTTGATTTGATTGTTCGATTATCTCTTTCTTTGAAGTTTGATTGATTGATTAATTTAATTTAGTTATCGCTGTCTTATTTTGGTTATTGTTGGTTCGATCGATTGGTAATTTTTGAGCGTTTAGGTTTTTAATTACTGGTTTTACTTGGCTGCAGATTTTAAAAGTGAACATGGATTTGGTGGCCAGTTGCAAGGTATTTTACCTTTAATTTTTATAAAATAATTAGCTTTACTTGATTTTTCCCCTGTTTTAAGCAGCTCTGTGTTTGTGTGTGTGTATATATATATATCTGCATGTAATGATTTAACACTTAGCTATAGAATCCTGTTTGAAATTATAACATTTACATCTCCAATTATTTTTATCATATTCAATGAAGTATGATGATAATTCCTCGTGATTCTACTTTTTTCTTTCTGCGATGTAACTTAATTTTTCGACTGCTGAACTTAGTTTGATAATGGGAATTTCTCATGTTGCACCATAAGGTATAGCTGAAATGGCTTTGTGAATCAAGTAGTTTTAACTTTGAGAGTAAGCTTGCTATTTAATATGGATGCTTTTGTTGGTTTCAGTTCTTTTGTTTGGTGGAATTAGTATTGGCTGTGAAAGGACTTTTTAATAGTGCTCGGCTTCTCAAAATTTATTTTATACAGCCACTTAAGTCATGGCGTTTTTATATTTCTCATTGTAGTAATTTGTTAATCAGAATATCAGACCAACCTTTAAAGCTGCATTTTAGTGGATAATTTGTAGGTTTTCAGTTGCTTCCTGTTATGATAGATGCTAATATTTTGGTACCTTTTTTTTCCTTCTTTTTTCAATTTGTTTTCTGAAAGCTTATTTGAATATGATATTGCTATTGTAGGAGAAATTGACATATTTTCGAATAAAAGAACTCAAGGATGTTCTCACACAATTGGGTCTTTCAAAGCAAGGAAAGAAGCAGGTTAGGGGCTTGATATATTGCACCATATTTTACTTTGTTTCATTCTCTAGTACGAATATCAGGGGATGTCACTGTTGAGCTTAACTTCATAGTGGTTGCCATGGTATCTGTTCTTATTATCCTGAATTCAAGGTTCCTTTTTTCTTTTTGCTATTTGTATTTTTCTCTGTAAAATGGTAGTAAACATTTTAATTTTTATTGTTGTTTGCAAATAGATAGGTGGTAAGTGAAATTTTTACTTTTTCTCATTTTAGTTCTTGCATGTGTTTTTTATTTCTACGTTTTTGTATTTTGACTCTGCAGAGTTGAACTATGAATTTGCTTCTATATCTGTGAATTTATTTGCTCGCAGATTTAGCAAATTAACAGCTATTAAATTTTGGAGGCTGTGATAATTGTTTTTCCTTCAATTATCGTAATTTTTATTATATCTTAACCTTCATGGTGTAGCACTATGTTGACCTTTTTGTAAATTTCATTTGTAGGACCTTGTTGATAGGATATTAGGTGCTCTCTCTGATGAACAAGGTAAGATATTTCTTTGCAGCCCCTCTCTTGTTTGAATAGACAACACATAAGACATAATCACCATAGTCATTTATGGGTCATATTATATTTTAAATATTAATCCTTGCTGGTATTACTCTGCTAGCCTAAGAGTCCAAGACGGTTGTTAAAGTGGTAGTATTAAGCTGTTGACATGCTTGTGTGGAAACTGTTTGTATGTTTGGAAATTTTAACAAAAATTTGCTGTTGACATACTTGTTGTCCGACAAGTTAAATTTTTGTTAACTTGTTGTTGGACTCTTAACAACCTGGTAGTATCATAATGATTTAGCTGTTGACATACTTGTTGTCTAAGACTTTTTTCTCTTAAATCTGTTTGTATGTTTGGAAACTACTTATCTAGCCTTTATAATGAGGTTCGATTTTCTTGGTTATTTCCCAGTTGCAAGGGTGTGGGTAAAGAGGACTCCTGTGGGAAAGGAAGATGTGGCAAAACTTGTCGATGACATATACAGGTTTGCTTTTGCATATATGATATATCTTTACTGAAGATTTAGATGGCAACATTTACTGTGGGATTAGTTGATTTTTTCTTTCTTTCTTTTTTTTTTCTTTTTTCTTTTTTTTTTTTTAAACTGTGAACAAGTTATGACTTACCATTGAGATAAGATGATGCTAGCCAATTGGATATAGTATATCCAATTATCCACTTAGGATTGTTGTATGCTTTGTATTACCTTTATTTTCTCCCTCTCAAAAGAGTGTGTGTGTGTGTTTCAATTTCTAAATTATCTTTCTTTTCCCCAGGAAGATGCAGGTTTCTGGAGCCACTGAATTGGCATCAAATGGACAGGGTGTGTCGGAGAGCAGTAATGCTAAAATTAAAGGGGAAATAGATGATTCCTCTCAATCTGATATGAAAGTTCGTTGCCCCTGCGGAAGTTCATTTCCCTTTGGAAGTTCATTGGAGACCGAGAACCTTATCCAGGTAATTTGTATATTAATTATTATGTGATTTCACAAGCGTGTGATGTGAATGTTGTGTGGTTCTACCTTTTTAAGATCAAAGTCATGTTGTTTTATTTATGGCTCCTGTAGTGGGCTTTGCATTTACTTGATGGGGAATGGCATATAATACTTCTGCATTTTGCTGGTATCATCTTATGATTTAGATTTTCACTCGTTGACTTCTACACTTCGATGCAAAGTTTTCATGTTTTTATTTATGATCTCAGCCGTTTCCTTTTTTTTTTGGGGGGGGGGGAGGGGGTGGTTTGAGGTCTTAATGAATCTATTCGAATAGTTTGGGGAACTGTCTTATAAAAATTTCAGATGAATCTTAGGCTATGAAAAGATGGAATAGATCAGTTGGAATTAGTGGGTTTGCATGGAAACATCAACTTTGAATAAAAGTGTATAGATGCAGGCATATTAGACTTTCCATGAATTTTTTATCTTTATTGGAACTATTCATTTACCTAAGGTTGACATTTATCTTAAAGCAGAAGTATGCATCTTTCCCAGTGCCCTTCTGCTACAAAAGGTATCTTGTAATGCAGCTTCTATGTTTATTTGCTTTTGTATGAATCTTTCCCTGATGGAATTATATGAGTTTCATCTCTTTTGGTCCTTTTTTATTATTGCATTTTGACTGATGCTATAGTGACATTAAGATATCGTATGTGTAATCAGAACATATTGTTATTTCTGTTCAAATTTCTGGTTCATTCTGTATGCCCTTCTCCATTCTGAAAAGAGATAAATTGATTCTGAAGACATCCGGTTTAAATATCCACATCAACAATGTCCTTTCTTCTACCTTAAATTGGAGCGTTGATGTTTTTGCATTCTGCCTCTGTTTTAAAAACAGTGCGAGGATCGAAGATGCCAAGTGTGGCAACATTTGGGTTGCGTTATAATTCCAGAGAAGCCTATGGAGGGAAATCCACCAGTTCCTGATTTATTTTATTGTGAGATTTGTCGACTAAGCCGAGCTGATCCGTATGTCTCTTTCCTCTGTTTATGCGTACGTTTGCACATGTGTGCATGATTACTTCAAATTGACAATCTGGTTGATTATTTGCTGAAGTTTAATGTCATGATTTAGAATTATGGGCACATATTTTGTCTATTTTACATTTGGTTGAATGTGTTCTAGCTTTATAATTGTGCGTCTTGCAATATTAAAATGGCAGAGATTAAATATGCAGTTTTTTAGATAAAGAGTAATGACTGGTTGAACCTCTTTGATAGTCAGAATGTATAAGCAAGACTGGTAAATATAGACTTGCTTTTGTGCTACCCACTATGTAGGCAGAAGGAAAAATAGATAAATATGAGAAAAGTAAGGAGTAATTTCTTTTAGTTTCACAAAATTGAAAAGGAAAAATTGAATTGATCAAATCAGTTTGCATGTGGAATCAAATCCCTTTTTGGGGAAAAAATGAGAGATATTTTCTTATTTCTCTATAATTTTTTATTTCTTATTCTGTGGTTATGCACTCAACTTATTGATTTTGTATCTAGTGTCTCATTGACACCTTTTTTTTTCAGTGGCTTTATATATTAAGATTAGAAATTGTGATGGGAGGTATATAGTAGAACCTATGACCGGTCTCATATTAGGAACTCTTTTTAAGATCAAAATACTGTTTCTTGTAGCTATGGGATGTGTGAAAAGGTAATGCTATATTTAGCTCTACCACAGAAGAAACTTAACTGCAAAAACATACTATATCTAGTACTTTAATGCTCACTGCATCATATTTTTTTTACAGTAACCATTTTATTGTAGCTGGATATTGCATTGTACTTGTCTACCTCTATGTATCTAGTATCCATCTGGATGCATCTAGAGTCTCTTTTGCTGCACTTAATTAGTTTTAAATTTTTGTTCAATCTGTTAGACCTTGATTTTCGTTGGAAAATTTATGCTACATTTTTTCTTAATCCATGATGTGGTTCCCCATATGCAGTTTTTGGCTTACTATTGCGAACCCTTTATATCCAGTGAAGTTGGCAATTACAAATATTCCAACTGACGGGTGAGTGTAGTATAGGAGAAATAGTAAAGCTCTTTCTTCTTCCCAATAAACTTCCAGGTCATGTAGGTGTGAATATCATCGTTTTTATGCTTTATGACCTTATTCGTATTAGTATGTTAGTATAGTAATACGGATCATTTTACAGTACAAATCCAATGCAAAGCGTGGAGAAAACATTCCAAATCACCAGGGCTGACAAGGACTTGCTGACCAAACAAGAGTATGATGTCCAGGTTGGCTAGTGTGAAAATGTGCACATGTTGATGATACTGCTTTTGGTTATCTGTGTGATGTTTTTGTTTCTCATCTTCTCAAATAGGCATGGTGCATGCTTCTGAATGACAAAGTTCCATTCAGGATGCAGTGGCCTCAATATGCAGATTTGCAAGTCAATGGTATGGTTGTTAGTGTTTTGCTTTGACTACTTAGCAGTTAACAACTTTTACAGCTTAAATTGCTTCGCTACTGTTTGATGAATTTATTGTTGTTGAGAATCATGCTTGAATCTAGACAAAAGAAGAACGGTAGGGTTAGCATGTTTGCCTTCTATTTTTCCTAATTGCAAGATTTTGTCTCCATCTTGATATTGAATATTTTCTATGCGCTTTTCCATTCCAATTTTGATCAGTAATCATTTTTTGGGTATACAACTGACAGTTTCTTAAACAGGTGTACCTGTACGTGCTATTAATAGACCTGGCTCGCAATTGCTGGGGGCAAACGGCCGTGATGATGGTCCAATTGTGAGTTTTTTCCTTATACAAAAGAGTGTTTTTCTGTTCTTGATATATACGTAATCATACTGAGCTTAGACATTACCCCTTGTAAGTGTCTACGTATGTGATTGGAATGGGTGGGGAAGCCAGCTGGCAGGTTATTGCAAGTGCTTTATAATCCCATTAATAGTTTTTTCTTTTTAAGAAACAGCCATTGTCTTAACACTTGTTTCATTGTCTTCTGTTGTCAGATAACTCCAGGTATTAAAGAAGGAATTAATAAGATAACTTTGACTGGATGTGATGGTCGCGCATTCTGTTTTGGAGTTAGAATTGTTAAACGGCGAACTCTTCAACAGGTATGTTAACTAATTCAAGTTAATATGTTTTGAGGTGTATCCAGATTTTTAATATACCGGAAATTGATTGCGTTGCTGTCTGATGGAGTTTGAAGGCAAAAAAATGACGCTTCCTTTGCAAAGTAAACAAGCTTTGCATTTAACAATTTCTATCCTACGCCAGCAAGTTCTGTCATTAATTTTCGCAGAATTGATCGGTTGGATAACTAAGCAGAATAAAACTCAAATGTATTTAGTGCTGTCATATTTGTTTGTTTCATTTTCATTTCACTACATTTTAGTTGTATTTCATTTTTCTTGCAAAAAGCACTATGGATTAGACGCTTGACCAGCTGGTTATCATTTACTGGCTTTTTTGGCTAAGGTCAGAGGTGCCTGTGTTAACACAACATTGACATGCTTATGGGATCCAAGTCAAATTAGACTGGGGAGAATGCCACAAAATGGATTAAACCAGTGCTCTGAGCGAAGCTTGCTTTTCACCTTTCCATTCCTTTTTCTTTCTTCAGTTGCTTTAAACTTCTTCATACCAAATAATTAATTGGACAATTTATCATATATTGTCAAGGAAATCAGGAGAAAAAGAATGAAGAACAAAAAGGGAATTGGGCTTTATTGTGGGAAACTTGTAATCACAAAGATTGACTGAAGGAAGAGGCTGGAGCTGGCAAAAAATGGAGAGATTATAGTAAAGAAGGGGGAAATATCTCGAAACAAAGAAAAGTGTGAAGTGTATGAGATTTGGGGTTCATATTTTCTTATTTGGTTTTTGAGCTTTGTCATGTAAAGGGCTCCATTCTTCACAGTATTGACATGGCGAACTTATTTTCGTTTTTGGGGTTTCATGTTGGCCCATTATATTTCGTGGTATTGGTTCATAATCTGGGCCCATTTCTTTAGTTGAATGAAAAGATGAACAAGATTTTGGCCTGAATTTATTTAAATGATTTTGGCGGCAATGAGGTTGGCTTGCTTTTCATATTTAATTTTAGCTTGAGATAAAAGATAGTTGAACTATTGACGTTAATATTAAGCGCCATAGTAGATATTTTTAACAACAAATCCCTTCATGTCTATTCAACTGAAACTTACCTTGCTTCATCTCTTAACTTTGTTGTTCTTTGTTTTCATTTTATATTCTTGTGGCCGGTGTAGATACTCAACATGATTCCAAAGGAGACTGATGGTGAACGTTTTGAAGACGCTCTTGCTCGGGTTTGTCGTTGTGTTGGTGGTGGGACTGCAACAGACAATGGTGATAGTGACAGTGATCTGGAAGTTGTTGCAGATTTTATTGGAGTCAAGCTGTGCTGCCCTGTGAGTTATATAATTTACTAGCTATCCCTTGCCTATAAATTTGTGCAGCTGTGTACCATTTTCATGCTAGGGATATTACATGTTTAATTGATTTTGCATCTTGAGTATTTAATTAGTTTATCTTCTAACGCGTGCGTAGAAGAGATGGTGATTGTGCCTTGCAAAATTCGTGGATTAAATGCTTCAAGTATCACTTACAGACCAGCATATTTAGTGTAAATTGTCAATAGGGGCTGCATCTAAGGTGTTATGTATGTGTTTAGGTTGTAATTTTAATGTTGGCTGAGGTTATAATGCATTGTCATAAAAGGTGCTTAATGTTGAAAGAATGCTCTTCATCCTATATTGAGGTGCCTATGCTTTTTATCATGCTTCCTGCTATAAAGTTGCATTCTGTTCCCTTTCTACTGTTGGAGTCAATGCTATAATAGGTTGATTTTGCAAAGTTAATGGTGTGACCTGTATGACCGATTTATTAGTGTATAATCTACATGGACAATATGTGCACTCATGCGCTTGTGTTTTATTCCATAAAAAAACCTAACTTTATTATTGCACCATTTGGATTCATATATTTGTGTGCTTATACTATGGCCTGCCTATTTAATATTTTCTGTTTTTTCTTTCTATAGTGTGTTTATATATATATATATATAGAATTGCAATTTATTCTAAGCTGAACACCGCTAAGTCTTGTAAAAGGGGGTGATTCTACTACCTCTCCTTTTTCTGAACGTTCAGTGCTAATGGGATTTCAATGCACTATTTCATTACTGCACTCTTCTTCAAATTCGATCTAATTTTTTCTGGCATTCATTTTTATCTGTTTCCCTGTGACAGATGAGTGGTTCAAGAATGAAGGTGGCTGGAAGGTTTAAACCCTGTGCTCACATGGGTTGTTTTGATCTTGAAGTTTTTGTGGAGCTGAACCAGCGTTCTAGAAAGGCAAGCAACTACAATGACTTGGTTATACTCATTTGCAATTCTTTCAGGCTTTTGACAAGCATTTGAATGTGATTGCAGTGGCAGTGCCCAATTTGTCTGAAGAACTACTCATTAGAGAATGTTATAATTGATCCTTATTTTAATCGCATCACATCCAAGGTGGGTGCCCTGTGGCTCTCCTGTGTTTATCTACATGATGTCAATGTGTGATAATGATGATTAACTGTGGTACAGATGAGAAATTGTGGAGAAGATATTACTGAGATAGAGGTCAAGCCTGATGGTTCGTGGCGTGCTAAGGCTAAAAGTGAAAATGAGCGTAGAGAACTTGGTGATCTAGCACAATGGCACTCTCCTGATGGTACCTTATGTGGATCTGGCAGTACAGAGGTCAGGCCAAGAGCTGAAACACTGAAGCACACCAAACTTGAAGGTGCTTTAGAAGGTCATACAGGTTTGAAACTTGGAATCAGGAAGAATTGCAATGGGTGCTGGGAGGTTAGCAAGCCTGAAGATATGAACACCTCTTCTGGTTGTAGATTACAAGAAAGATTTGAACATTATGAGCCAAAAATTATTCCAATGAGCAGCAGTGCTACCGGAAGTGGTAAGGATGGTGAAGATCCCAGTGTAAATCAGGATGGTGGTGGAACTTATGACTTTGCAAGCAATGGGATTGAACTGGATTCCATGCCTGTGAACATAGATTCGGCATACGAATTTACTGATCGAAATCCATCTCCACCAGCCAGAAATGCAGAAGTTATTGTTCTTAGTGATTCAGATGATGAGAATGAAATATTGATATCTTCTGCAACCGCCTACAAGGACGACCAAAATGATGCTAGTGGACTTAATTTTCCAGTTGCTCCTCCTGTAATTTCTCACCCGTATTCAGAAGATCCATCTCTTGGGCCTGCTGGTAATTTCGATCTTTTTACTCCTAATGATGTATTTGACACGTCTCTATGGCCATTACCTCCGGGAACCCAAGAAGGCTCTGGGTTTCAACTATTTAATACAGATGCAGATGTCTCAGATGCCTTAGTTGATCTGCAGCATAATTCTCTTGGTTGCCCTTCATCGATGAATGTTTATACATTTGCTCCTGAGACAACAATGGGATCTGCAACCTTAGTCCCTTGTTCTTCCATTGGGCAGACTGATACAGATATAAATGATGGCATGGTTGACAATACGTTGTTTGGTGGAGAAGATCCCTCTCTCCAGATATTTCTTCCAACGGGTCCTTCAGGCGCATCACTGCAGTCTGATTTGAGAGATCAAGGTGATGTATCAAATGGCAATCGTACTGATGATTGGATTTCACTTACGCTTGGAGGTGGTGCAAGTGGCGGTCATGGGGACTCAGCACCTGTGAATGGATTGAATTCAAGGCAGCATGTACCTTCCAGAGATTGCACTATGGATTCTGTGGCTGACACTGGTGAGTTTCCTTGTTCTTTTTAAGAGCTATGTGCTGTAGCTTATGTTTAAAATTTGCCATATCGCACAGCCAGCGATTATGTGTTTCTTTAACAGCACTAGTATATATGGTTGAATTTGATTAGTAGGGGATACGTCCTAATGTTGTTCAAGTATTTAATCGCCGATCCTTTTAGCTACGCCTTTTTTTAGACTAGGTTTTCACTTACGTGCAATTTGCATATGAATGGTGTTGCCACTTGTCAGTGAGTATTATTAATAATTTTAAATCAGAACTTATTCATATTTGGATTCAAAGAATTTCATTTTTATTTGTTGAAATGCAATTAATGACATTTTTCTCGCCTGGAAACACTTGTTCTTGATTTCAATAAAAATGGAATTCTTTTTTATAACAAAAAATAAGATTGCATTGAGCAAAATTAATAAGTTCTATGATTTCAGGTAGAAAAGGTATTTAGTTTTGTTTCTAATTAAAGGAAAAGTGTAGGATAGGATTGAAATAAATATATAATGGATTATGATACATTTATAACTAAGATAAGGGAAAAGAAAAATGGTATAGTTATGCTTACAAAAGTTGGTACTTTTGCTTACATTAAGAGTGCTTGTATCACTGGAATTAGGAAATACCCTAATGCTAAATCATTAATCATACAGTGATAAGTTTAATCATAATAATACTGTAATATAATTAGTTGTAATATTTTTGTCCTAGCACACTTAAGCCAATTTTATAATACAATACTTATCAAGTTAATTGAGATCATGATGATTAATTTTCAAGATGCAACTGATTTGGACTTTGTTGCACCATATCTGCTTCTGGGTTCCAGGAACCACGATGCACTGCATTACCATTTCATGGCTCCATTGGTCATATATATAAATATGTATAAAGTTCTGGCGCTGACTTTTCTTTCTGCAGCTTCTCTGTTGCTTGGTATGAATGATGGTAGATCGGAGAAGTCAAGTAGGCAAAGATCAGAGAGCCCTTTCTTATTTCCTCGACAAAAACGTTCTGTAAGACCAAGATTATATTTTCCTATTGACTCAGACTCGGAGTAATCCTGGTGATCACTTATGAAGAAAGTTGACTGGCATTTCAGTAACATACCGGAATGAAAATTTTCGAAAGGAAACCGCTGCTGAAAGGGGGAAAAAATGGCTGCGAGGGAGCTGTGCTACGGTCTTGAGCTTTCAACTGCTGAATTTTATTGTTGAAACGGTGAGCTCGAGGCCTTTTACGTGCAAGTTTTTGTTATCTGCAACATTCGATGAAGGCTCGACTTCTAATTCTATGCATTGTAACAGGATTGTTGTTACAAGCAGTAGTTTCACCAACAGTTAAATGCAGATCAGCAGGTCAGATTAAATTTGTACAGCTAGTGATTTAGTCTGAAAATAGGAAATTGATCCATTGGTTCAAAAACTTAGGGTGTGTGGGATGGGGGGAGGGGGAGCAAACCCTATAGTAACAGAAGGATCCACCATTTTGCTGCTTGTTTATAAGATTCTGGGATCAAATATGTGCTGTAAATTCACTCAAATTCAGTTATTTATAGAGAAATTCTACTTTGTTAAATTGATTCCTTTGGCCAGACTGATTTCTGAGTCATTCTTTGATACCCACAAATCTTTTGAATGGCTGATTAATGTTGTCAGATTCACGAATGTGCATAGATCGTAAACTAAGTAATATAGACACGAAGGTAGAGTATCATTCTCATGAGAGATTATACTATTAAAATTAAATAACTTAATTTTATTTAAATAATTAATAAATAGATTGTAAAATAAACTCAAAATTAAACTAAAATTAATTAAATAACAAAACAAAAAAAATTAAATAGGATTTACTTAATAAGAAAAGCTTAAAATTACAATTATCTTCGATATTTCATTTGAACTTGTTTTACGTGCTTGATTAATAATAATGAGTTTTTAACTTAAAGTTTTAATTTATTTATAAATATTTTTCAATGGTCTTGTAAAATTATTTTTTTCACTAATTTATTAAATTCTTATGCAAATTGAATTAAAGAAAATTCATTAAGTTCAGACTTTAATTTGGCATGTTCGTATATTTTATCTTACATGCAGATCAATTCATCTTAACAAATGAGTATGAAACATGTCATTTAATTTAGACCTGAACATATTTTTTTAAAAAAATTCATTAAGGTTACCAAATCAATTTAATTAGTTGTCAATCAATTAAAACATTAAGAACAATATTGAACAAATAACTTAAATATCACTAAATTAAAAAAAATAAAATAATTCAAAGTATATGTTTGGTTTTATTGCAATCTTAAAAAAATAAATTTAGTTCATAATAATTATATAAAACATAAAACATTAGAGTTTCACCACTATAACCCTTATGATAAAGATAAAGGATTAGGGGAAAAAGCAAATGAAATTATCGAGTCATGGTCTTCAAGCTTCTCAAATCCTACTTCAATTGCAATATCCAAAAGGCTATTCTCCTCTTCAAAAAACGAAATAAAATATAAAAGCGATAAAATATTCGAGATATCTCTAATTCTAATATTAAGAATTCTATATATAGGTAAAATTTTGAAAAGAAACTTGATCTATAAATAGCTTGAACAAGTTATTTTAGAAGGTTTCAAACTGAGTTCACTTTGCTTTTTAAATAAGTTATTGTATTTTTAGAAATTCTTTCGAGATTTAACCTATAAAAATATAAAAATACTTAATAACTATGTAATTAAAATATAAAAAAAGTAAATAATACTACTTTAAAAATTACTAAAAATAAATAAGATTTAAATAAAAATCTTTAAAATTTAATTATTTAAATGCACATAATGAGACTCAATAACTTTATTAAATAAATATCAATTAGCTTTATGCATTGCACTATGCACTGAAAAAATCCAGATCGAAATACTTTTTGAATAATAAAAATTTATTTTATTTAAATTTAATTATAAATATTAATATAAAAATAATTTTTAATATTTTAATGTTACTTTAATTATTGAAATGTATTTTTGGGCCAATCTAGCTTGAGCTTGGGCAAGGAAATGCTGGACCATGATCCGTCCATGAATGTCCCTACCAAAGTGGATAAATGAATATTCGCATTCAATTAGAAGAGGAGAAATGTCGAAGTTTTCAGAAATGAATCCATGGTAACAAAGTTCTCTATATATAATTTATGGTGCCCCAAAATAATAAAATCTAATGGTCATAAGTTGTACAAAATTCCGAATGAACGTTACAAAGAGAAAGTAGCTTATGACATGTGGGGAGGGAGCCATGAACTATGAATTTCAACAGCAAAAGTGATTTCCCTATTCTTCATTTACAATGGCTGCCTTGGAATGCCTGAAACTCTCACAACCTGGGCAATTGTGCAAACTCTCATGAATGTAAATGTCACAGTCCAGGCAGAAGTACCGTTTGCACTTCGGGCACATGACAGAAAGTCCGGGTTTGTTTCCTGAGACAAAACCAGGCAAGCATCAGCAAGGAGAAATTCTTGAATCAAATGAAAGACATAGGTAGAAAGAACAATGACAGATCACAACGTCAAACAAACATAATTGGGCAAACAATAAAAGAGTCAAAATTGCATAGTCCGAGATTTAGCGCTGTTGGTTTCATTCAATCACCCTTAAAAAGTGACCTAAATCTACAAGCTACATCCCGGATATCTCTGCAAAACCTAAAACTTGAAAGGGCAAATGTGCATCAAAGAAATCTTCGAATTTTCAGAATAATGTCCCCCTTTCAATGGAACTTCCAAATGCAGCAATGATATTTCTAAAAATTGCTATCAGCCACTAAGTAGCATGACAAGTGAGTTGGTCAAATCATCATTACATTTCCACCTGTTATTTTTTTATTTATTTAAGGCAAAGGTCCAAAAGTGGTGCATTTCTTTCTTAGTAGCTAAGAAAAGAGGGTAGCACTTTTCTTCTACTTCTTCCCTCAAAAAGACTTACGCGTGTTGTATGAAAAATTATGGCATTTCAGTTCATTGACCTACTTTAGATGTTATCACACATGCAATTTCAATATTAGTTGCCTTGAATACAAAGCAAATTACCTGGATCGAGAAGGCTTTGTTGGCACCCAAAACAGTTTCTTGGCAGTTTGTGAGTTGGATTATTTAAACGAGATGGGGGCACCTCGTCAAATGGTGCTATAGGGAAGAGATGATGGTACGATCTAGCCAAATGAGGTGAAGACACAAGTGTCAACCCGCAGATACGACATTCTGTAGGGAGCTCACATACACGGGCTTTGCATCTTGGACAAGTGTAACCTGAACCTACCTTAGCTTCTTTATGACATGAACAAATTGATATAGAACCCTCGGCTGCTCTTTGTGGGAATCCCATCTTGATCAAACTAGCAATTGCAAATTCCGCAATGGCCGGTGGTGGGGGTGCATGCTCCAATATTAGCTCTTTAAAGTGGGACTGCACAAGGAAAACACGTAAGAAAGAGTTTTTCATTTTCCCTCTTCATCTATAGATAAGAAATTTATTACAAGTCAACTGAAAATACATAAAATCTGGTTCCGTCCTTCCCAAAGCCAAACCAAAACACAACAAAATGCAGAGGAAAACTAAATTTTCGAGTACGACTAGCGGTATAGAAACATTTTAGAGGTTATAGACAGTTAGAGACCCATAACTTGTCAATGAAATTTCACTCGACTTTTTTAAGGAAAAGGTCCCTTAGATCCTTCTGAAACAGAGATTAGCATTCATTTTAAGTTGACCAATTAAGTGACAGATATAAGAATTTCAAACTGAGGATGTTACATCATTTCAGTTTAATATGGTCAATCAAGGCCCTCTTGTTGCTCTTACCTCATCCAGTGCAACAGAGTATGTTCCTCCAGTTTCCTGGCAAAGGTGTTTGCATATAAACATTTCGGCAGCAAGGCCAATAACTGAACATCTTATTTTAGATTTCTTGCATTTCTGGATGGTCTCCATTATATCTCCAGGATCACAAGTACTTAGAGCAGAATATAATATAAGAACTTCACGATGACCATATGATGGAATTTGATTCAGATACCCATCTACAAGATCCAATGCATTCTGTAAGGACGAATCACCCGAACATTCCAACTTGTTCATCAAAGCTTTGATATGAGACTCGGGACTACCACCGAGATCCGTTAAGCAGTGAGCAACTCCATCTTTTATAGTCACAAGGCCAACTTGACTAAGAGGATTCTGGTAAAAAAACTCCCTGATGAAAGCCTCAACATGTTTTGCAATGACAGCAATTCGACTTGGTCGAAAATCCATCTCCGAAGCTGCCTAAATACAGTTAAAAAAAAAAAAAACCAGTTGTTCATGTAAAGAATCAAGAAATTTCAATTATTTTTAACTTCGTGATGATTGAGCCAGAATAACCAATTTTCAGGGGAAAACCTGATGGTAATTACCCTCTGTCTTCAAATGGGAAGGCCGATATTCAATTCCTCTCTCCCCAACTAAAAGGAGAGGGGGAAAAAAAACTAATCCCAGGGAGCATGTTTTGGCATTGCTTACTTTAAGCCAACAATATAAATTGGGTCCTTAAGTAATATAATAAGTTCAATTCAAGGGTTCCAGTTCTCCTAAGAACCTACACCATATTTACCTGGAGGGATATTACATCAATTGTGCTCTGATTAGAGGCAGGAAGAACAATCAAGCAAACAAATAGATCGAAACTTTCCAACTAAAATACTTACAACAGACATATAAAGCAGATAGTAGATTGGTTTTCAAGTGAAGAACTTTGACAGGAATGTATTGCTTTCAGGATTTCAAACTGGCAGATCGCTTAACACATGCAAGTGTTATATTCATGAGAAACATCAGTGAAAATTTCCACAAAATTCTTCATGGCTCTTTCTCTCTATGCAAACAAAGATAAGTGCCGAGTTATGGGAGTTTAAGCCTCCCTTAAACACAAGCTTGTGATTAATAATAGCATAGACTTGTGTGAGGTGGCATCACTTAAAACTGCAGATTATTACTCATGATTGCGAAACGCAATTACTAGAAGTAATTAAACAAATCAAATCTAGATAAGATTGCTTATCAAACTTTATTGCTCTGCTTCCAAATTCCGCGCTGTAGAATAAAATTCGATTCTATTTATAAAATAACAACACGCTTAGTCAAACATACAAGCAAAATCTTAAGACTACAGTGACAATTGGAGTGAAAAATGGTACCCGGGAAAGATCAATAACGATGTAGAGATAACGAATGAGGCCCTTTTGTATCCGAGCAGCAGTGGTGGTGGAAGAAAGGGAACGAAGGCGCCGGCGGTACTGAGAATGATAAAGGGCCTTGTTATCGATAGGGCGAAGCAGCCCTGACTCGTCCTCTTGCAAAGATTCCCACGATCTCTCATCAGTGTAAGTTCTCTCCCACGCATCGAGATCCCCATTCACGTCGTCTTCGTCATCGTCCTCGTCCGCTCCGCCATTGATTCGTTTTCCCCCACCATTATTCATCCTTCCTTAAACCAACAATGTACAAAACTCTTCTTACAACTTGATTAGGTTCCACCAATCTGCAATGACCCTAAAAATCACAAACTTTTAGCAAAAAAAAAAAAAAATCTTAAGATAAAATGGGAGAATTAAACAAAAAAATATAATAAACGAACTAAAAACCTCCCACGCCAATTTTTTAACATAATTGTTCTACATAAACAATAAAAGCAAAACACTTTGTACTATTGAAAACATTATTTGCTTATCTCGGAGGCAATATTTTTATTTTCATTCTTGCCTCCAAAGGCAACAAAAAGGAAATTTAAAGTTTAATGAGAGTGCAATGCAACTATTCGAGGAAATCAGTAACTTTTTTTAAAAAAATAAAAATAAAACAAAGAAGGTATGCAGATTTTGAATAAAGAATGAGATCTGAGACAAACCCATTTGATAGAATAAGTTAAAGATCAAATTAAAGGGAGAAAAACCCAATATTTTTACAAGAACAAAATTACCATTAGCAAATTGAAACCAAAACATATAATAAAAATGTTCAATAAAAGATTAGTCTTTTTTTTTTTGGGGGGGGGGGGGGGTTCTGAGAGAGAGAGAGAGAGAGAGAGAGAGAGAGTAATGAATCACCTGGTATTTCCAGAAAGCTAAAGTGACTCAAAGCCAGAATGAAGAGTGTCAATGCTTGCCCTTGGCTACTTACTTATAACCGGAATTTTTTAGCTTTTTCTTTACAAAAATGAAAACACCGTCATTTCGGCCAAAAACGAAAAGAAAAAGGTACGTTCATCCCACGGGTTCGAACGCACGACCAAAAGGTTTCTTTTTCTTTTCCTTTTCTACCCTTGTATTTAGAATAATTTCACAGAAGAATTAATAACTATATATTTATTGGATAAAAAAAGTAAAAAAAATGAGAAATATTAATTTCATATATTTTTTATTTTTTTAATTTAAAATTTTAAAATATATTATATTTTATAAATAAATTCGTATTTTTTTAAATTACGTATTGCTTCCATATAAAAATTTAAAAATTCTCAAAAGTCACAAGGTGGGCATAAAAACTAAAATAAATATAGGAATTTTACTTCTTTTTTTTCTTTGTAGGAAAACATGATTTTGAACCTTTGATTTTTATTTTCTCTTGCCTTTCTTCCTAAACACTTAATAACAAATATTATAATTTATAAAATAATTATAAAATATACATAATCGATCCATTATTTTGTATTTTTTTTTAAATTTAAAAACAGATAAAAGAAAGAAAATTTAAAAAAAAAAAGGAAAAAAAAGGTTTGTTCCTCCTATATTTTTCTTTTTTAGTTTTTGACTTCATATTCTTCCTTTTGTTTGATATATATATATTCTTTAAATATTTTAAATAATATAAACATTTATCAATTTATATTTTTTTAAATAAAAATCTATAATTCCCACAAAATCAATTTGAGACTAATTGATAAAATTGGAAATCCATATATTCCTGTCATATTCTTGCATTTTTATATGTTATAATCATATTTAAAATTATATATTTATATATTTTATATATTTTAATATTAATTTGTATTATATAAATTTTAACATGTTCATGAATTCATATTATATTCATATTATTTTCATGTAATATTTTTATATCATGCTTTAATTATTTTTTCAACATCGTAATTGTAGTGTGTCCAAATTTATTAAGTATACTAATTGATTATGCACATTCTTTATGAGCAGAACACCAGGCTTTATTATTATTGTTATTATCATCATCATCATCATCATCAAATGCATCGTCACAAAAGATTAGAAGCAACACTCCTGGAGTACAAAAAGATGTCTATAGGTACCATTGGGGAGTTCTAAGCAAAAACATTACATGCCAAGGTGTTCTACAGAGCTTACACAATTTCACCAAGAATTTTGGACCGAATTCTTTAATCTGAAAGATATTATGAATCGTCTTCACTGCCAAAAAGCTACCCATTTTAAGTCAATCATCAAGCTCTGGGACGATCTTGTAGATTACACAACATCAAGCAAAATTTTTGAACATCCTCCCACTTGATTTGAACCTACACGAGAAGAAATTGTACTTTCTACACTGATTGAAACATGCAAATGCAATTTGCAAATCCTTAAAACTGACTACTGCAGTAAACAGGCAAGAAAACACCCAGTATTCTGCATACCTAACAAGAGCTCAGTCTGCATTCTCTGGATCAAGAACTGGGAGTATATTCAAGGCTGAAAAACCGGCTGCATGCCCCGAACGACGCCTCCATATCCAACTTTTGTTCTGTGGCACAGAAGCAAGATGGAATCCCGCAGTGCCGTTCTTCCCTGAAATCATTACTATCTAACTAGAACAATTTATATCATTTCCATCAACCATAGATGCCGAATGTCTGCTTCTAGCATATAATAAGGGATGCAGCAGCATTAGAAAAAAACAAATTCATTGATGTCCAACATTTGAAATGAGTAATTAAAGTGTGTGCATGTGCATGAAGGAAAGCTGTTTTGCTGCCAGCTATTGCAGTGCCCAAGGATATTCTTCAGATTTTCAGTTTGATGTGCTACCAAAGGAAGCCACAGTTTAGTGGATATAGAAGACAACAACTACGTCTGCTAGGATTAATTTATTTTCTTCTTCAATTTGTTCTGCTAGGTGAACAAAAGAACTATCAAGAGTGCTATTGTTTGTTTAATTATGATGAAAGTTTCCGATACACCAGTTAAACTTCCAAAAAACCAATGAAATCAGTGACTTGGAATCAAGTCAAGTTGCCTTGAACGGTGGCAGTTGCAGCCACTATCTAATGTTGACTAAGCCTAACAAAAGAAAATGGAAAGATTAAATCACAATAGACTGATATGAAACTAGTTATCCATTATAATTGATGATGATGTTTACACCAACAAATTTTTAAGTGTAACAAAGAAGTTAAAAGACGGCATCTGGAATTTCTTATCCCAGTACAAGGCAAAACTTGGGGGACTCTGTTTTCCAACTGCCAGTATGCAAGCATCTGGATAAAAAGTCAAAGGACCACCTGATATAACAGCAATGTACTTTTCCGAAACTTGTCTTTCGGTGGCAAAACCCCCAAGTGTAAGGGATTCTTATTAGATTGAGCTCCGGCATAAGAAGAAGTATCAACATGGAACCCGCATCCGCATCCCCCACATACGTATAATATATATAATATATAATATATAATATATAATATATTATATATATAAATTATTATTATATTACTATAATAATATATAACGTATATTATATATAAACTATATGTATTAGAAATATTATTTAAAAATAATAAAAAATAAAAATATAACCAGTATTTTGGAATATTATTTTTAATATATATAAATAATTTATATATGATATATCTATAATTATATATATTATACATAATATGCAAGGGAACCAACCCTCACATATATAATATTATAATATATAAAATATATATAACATATTATATATTATATTACATATAATAATAATTTAAGATTTAATATAATATATTTTTAATTTTTAATTAATTTAAAATAATATTTTTAATTTATATAATTTATTATATATTATATATGTAGAGGGGTTGATTCCCTTGCTAAAAGAACCGAACCCTGACATACATATATATTACATATTTTAAAAATATTATTTAAAAATATTTTATATATTTTTAATATATATTATATATAATATAAGTAACGTGATCAGTTCTCTTAAAAAAATCAACCCCCACTAAACGATAAAAATAAACAGTGTTAGCTATTAAAAGAATTAAAATAAAAAAATTAATTACAAATTTTTTATTAATAATTTAAATAATCATTATTTTTTAATAATTATTAATTTACATTTTTATATTTTCTCATAATAATTTAGTCGCCGTGAAATGCAGAAACATATCGACAAACAAAGCGAACGTATATTTATTTGTACGTTGTGTCGTGTCTTCTGTTCCGTCATAAAACCTGATCTAAATAGGATAAACCTCGTCTCAGGTCCTACTCAGATAGTTGAGACTAATCCACAATCCAGTGTGTCTTTGGGTGTGGAAGCCCACACCGGAGACCCAATAAAAATTCACCACGCGTCCCTTCCAAAATAGGCACACTCTCCAAGACTCCCGTCCTATAAATAAATATAACGCTTCCTTTGATTTTCTCCTTCTAATCCTTTCTGTGTATTTAAATTTTTTAATATTCAATCATAATCGAAGAACAGATTAACAAACAATCCAAAAAGAAAAAGAAAATGCAGAAGATAATTGCAGCAAGTTCTTTTTGCGGAAAAATTTTGAGAAAAGAAAGACAAAGGGCTTTTTTTTGTTCAACTTCATTACTCTTTGATGACACTCAATTACAGGTTGTCTTTCTCTTCTTTTTTCTTTTTTTAAAAATGTAATCTTTGCCTTTTACAAATTCTTGGGTTTCATTTGAGTTTTTTTTTTTCAATTAATTTTAGATTGTTTTGTTTTTGGGTTTAATGATGGATGACAGTTCAAAGAAAGTGTTAGGCAATTTGCACAAGAAAATATTGCGCCTCATGCTTCCAAAATTGACCAATCTAATTCTTTCCCTAAGGTTCGAATTGAATTAATCTTTTTTTTTTTGGTTAAAAAATTCCTTTGGTTTGATTCTCCTTTTTTCTTTTTATTTTTTATTTCATTCATTTCTTTGAATATTGTTTGCTTCTTCATTCATTCATTTCTCCAGGAGGTTAATTTATGGAAACTCATGGGAGATTTTAATCTCCATGGAATAACTGCCCCAGGTAAAAAAATACTAGTAGTTTATTATATTATTATCCATTCAACTAAATTTTCATCCGTTTACTGCAACTGGGAAATTCAGATGGATTCCATAGAATTTTAGTCTAAAACTTCCTATTTGTTTTATAAGTACTTCATTAATGAAAGAAAACACTTTTTTATTTCCTTAAAATTGTATTTGTTTGATTGTCTTGCAGAGGAATATGGAGGACTTGGTCTTGGTTACTTGTATCACTGCATAGCTTTGGAAGAAATAAGCCGTGCTTCGGGGTCTGTCGGTCTTTCCTATGGTGCTCATTCTAATCTGTGCATCAATCAGTTGGTAAACCAACATTACTATCTCTATGTTGTTCTAATTACAGTCTTCTTCTTCTAAGAGGGTTTAAGGTGATTTTCATTTTTATGGTTTTGTAGGTGAGGAATGGAAGCCCGGCGCAGAAAGAGAAGTACTTACCGAAGGTTCTATTTCAAATGTCCTACTTTCATTAATTTCCATTATGTTCTCTTATTGCAGATATGTTTTATCAAAGAAAAAACTTACGCGTTTTAGAGACTGATGTTTATAGATAATCATGTGATGTTATACTGTCAATTTTCTGTCCAATATTGCTCTATTATCAAGCTGAAGTTGTGTATGATTAGGATCTGTTCCTATTGTGTTACTAAATAACATTCTTTCATTTAATAGAATAAGACAATATCGCAATCCTTTTTTCTCTCCTGCTTCGCTCTAATATTATGCGTACCAATGTCATCTTCTTTCTTTGATGTTGTTGAGGATCATGTTGTAAGTCAGGTCCTCAGCCCACTTCTTTTATTCTTTCTTTTGTATTCCATCTCCCTTATGACGTACCCGCTTTCTCTCTTTTTGTAGCTCATTAGTGGAGAGCATGTAGGAGCCCTTGCTATGAGTGAACCCAATGGTAACTCACAGAAACCTTTTTCTTAGCTTATGTCTTACATTCATTAAAATTTCTTGGGCTGCACAGTTTTTAATTATTTGATCTGGCTAAGCCTTTTTTCAATCTCTGCAGCCGGCTCTGATGTTGTTAGCATGAAGTGCAAAGCTGATCGGGTTGATGGGGGTTATGTTCTTAATGGGAACAAGATGTGGTGCACTAATGGTCCAGTTGCTCAAACATTGGTATTTCTATTGCTATTGAGAATAGCTTTACATTGTTACACATGGCTACGGTTAATTTTTGGTTTGCTGGTTTTACTCGATTACTTTTGATAAAAATATATGCTTGGAGAAATTTGCCTATATCTCTTTTAACCCTCTTTTAGCTAAATTAATAGGATCTATATTGTATTCTATAGATGCAGTAGAGGCTGCCAAACTTGATATTGTACTGGAAACAATTCTGTCAATGAATGTTTTGTCTGTCTGTTCTTGTTTCTTTAAAGTACCAACTCTACCATTGAGCTAAAGCTAAGAGTTTATTTTTCTTTCTGTTAAACTTCGAAACAGTCGGAGACGGCTCAAATCTATCTGTTTAGGATGTGAAGAATGGCTAGCACATTTGAGGATGTGCAAGAAAGTCTAGAAATTACCATCTTCAAATAGCTTTCAGCCTCATAATTGTACCTAAATGACTTGAATATCTAAGGGAAGCACATTCTGAAATCTGAAGCTATGGTCACTTCCTTTAGACTGAGTGGATTTGGAAACTTAATGATCGTTAAATTTATTATTTGGTAGAGATGCTAGTAAATGATATGCATATGGTGATGGGTCTTTCTTCTTTAACATTCCATTTATTATGTATTTTAGTGTTGTTAATTTAATATTCTCTGCTATTAAGGCATGTCAGGCTTTGATAACTTGACCTTATATTCTTCTTCAGTGTGAAACTTAGCTTTTCCTAGGGTCCAGTTGACAAAAGACTCTTGTTTGCATTGCTACATAGCAATAAATAGAACTTGTTCAGTGTGAAACTTAGCTTTTTCCTGGGGTCCAATTGGCAAAACGCTGTTGTTTGCATTACTACCAAGCAATTAATTGACAGTAGTCATAAAAAACAATTCGTTCATGATATGATGGAGACGAGGTATTATAGTACAATGTTATTATGTAAAAAGAGGTTTTACTTATATGTGATTAACAGATTACCAAATGGTTTCTGCTTATTTTAAGCTGCATGCATAAGCATTTAGCAGATAAACTATCTGCTTGAATAGAAGACAGTTTATACACGGTCATTAGGTGGATCTTGTAGTTTAATATTGTTCATGTGAGTCTTTCCTGCTAACTTGTTTCTGCATTGATCAAGTGAAAACAAGTTGTTGCTTGCTTTTTTAAACGAATTTTGTTATCCATTTTTTTCCTTTCCCTCCTCTTCCCTCCCCCCGATAAGCGGTTAATCTCCCTTTCCTGAGTATCTGGTTGTAAGAAGGCACGTCTAATGTGGATAAAGTTATCCACTCTGCTTCACTCGACAACTTTTCTTCTGCAAGAATTTCTTGTTTAAATACTTATTCATCGAATCTTTTAGGTTGTTTATGCAAAAACAGATGTCACAGCTGGCTCAAAAGGAATCACAGCTTTTATTGTTGAGAAGGGAATGCCTGGGTATGCGCATCACATCTATCTGATTATTTTATGTTTCAAAAGATGGGAAAGTTGAACATTTTGTGTATTTCTAAAAGATATTGGTTGATAGTCCAAACATGAACCAGTCTTTCTTTGGGTCTTTTACAATAGAACATAAATGATTCTGATTGCCATAACATTTATTATCCAAGCCACTGCACTTTTTGGGATGCCTGAATACAAACGGCAACATATTTTTTTCATAAATATATTTCTTGGATATAGACCGTACATACCTATATCGGCTTTTGCTAAATGGTCAATAGCTTGCTGGTTTTAATGAATTTTTAAATATACAAAATCTGTCTTACGCTAATCCAGGAATCAATATACTCTTTTATGTGATAACAATATCATTCAAATAATTTTTGTTCCCCAAAGAAAATGGTGGTATTACCTCTAATGTAGATACACCTTTTCATTAAATATCTTCTTTTAAGGTAAAATGAGACCTATATATAGGACCATAATTTGATATGAAATGAGATATTAGATTTATTCATTAATCTTTTGATTTTTTGCCACTATGCAGGTACACTACTGCTCAGAAGTTGGACAAACTAGGGATGCGAGGAAGTGATACGTATGTTCGCATTGCTGTAAATGAAGTCATATATTTTTGAAGTCCCTTTCTGCTCCTCTCTTTCTTACTAATAATGGTCATGGTATGAGCAGATGTGAGCTTGTCTTTGAGAATTGCTTCGTTCCAGAAGAAAATGTTCTTGGCGAAGAAGGAAAAGGTTTTGCCTCTGTCAGAAAATTTTCCTCCTGTTTGCGGTATAGGAAGGAAATATTGACCTATAGCAGATATTTAATGGCGGCAGTGACAATATGCCACCTAATCGAATGACCTCATGGACTTTGTATATGATCCATTTAATGGCAGCGGTGACAATATGCTGCCTAATCAGATGACTTCATGGACTTTGTATATGATCCATCTGCTCTATGTTTTGAAGAAAACCTGCTTTAGAAGTAAATAATATTTTTTAGAAAAAGGGGAAGGGGAGGCTTAGTTTATACACTTGATTATGCCAGTACTATGTACCTATGTTACTCGGACTCAGGTGTGAGTGTTGGACACGGGTATGTGTCTTACGTGGGTATGTTCAGTTTTTTCCAATAGTTTCATGAATTTGGAGGATACTTGGAGGATCATATCCTCACACCCATGTCCGAATATGCATCGGGCAAGGTGTTGTTGCAGATACTTCAAGAAAAATGAAGAGTCGGAGTAACTTAACTATGTAACGTTGTTGCTTGTGTTTCTGCTTCCGTTGTGAGGGAATATAACTTTTTTCTTGTATTATATTCTAATTGATGGTTTTTGCCTTTTTTTTTTTCAGGGGTTTATGTATTAATGTCAGGACTAGATTTGGAGAGACTTGTTTTGGCTGCCGGGCCCATTGGTATAATGCAGGCATGTCTTGATGTTGTTCTCCCTTACATACGAGAGAGGGTACAGTTTGGCCGTCCAATCGGGGAATTTCAGTTTATACAGGTTTGTATAATTGTTAACCGAAGCTATCTTGATAATGTTCTTCTGGATGCCTGTCTTAGAATCCTAGGTTTACGTTCTTACTCTCTGCAATTACAGGGGAAAGTTGCCGACATGTATACTTCTCTACAGTCAACAAGGTACAGCTTTTTGATTTAATAATTCTAGAGTCTTTGTTAATTTAATTTTCGTATGGCAGAAGTTGACAACTTTCATTTTTCAGGTCCTACGTCTATTCTGTTGCAAGGGACTGCGACAATGGGAGAGTTGACCCTAAGGTTTAATTCCTTCTATTTCCGATTCCACTCTAAGGCCCTAAAATACAGAAGATAGCATGTTGATCTAGTATGATTAAATGCTAAAAAGCTGGTTTATAACGATTTTTAATCTGCTCAAGTTGATTGTGATTTGAGGAGTAGATGCGACGGAAAGATGGTATCTTTTGTATTTTTCTTTCCTTCCAATCTTTTATGCATATGTATTCACCTTCTTGTTTATGTGGACTTAAGTTAATACGCAGAAATAGGTATAATTCACAACCCATTTCTTTTTCACTTTGGTGTTAAATTTTTGCTATCTTAAATCCTTTTGATGATAGATATACTTCGTGGAATTTAAATCAAGAGAGATCTGTGTTCTGATATGTAGCAGTATAGCACACTTGAAACCCAAAGCATGCAATTAACTTTTGTGGATGCAAAATTTCAGGACTGCGCCGGAGCTATTCTTTGTTCAGCCGAGCGAGCCACTCAAGTCGCTTTGCAGGTGACAGTTTTACTTTATTTTTTTTAATTCACAGTTTTCTTTTGTATTTTGTTTATGCAATAATGCACAATAATAAGTGAAGTCATAGTACTGAGAATCTGCAGGCTTGTCGTACAATTTATATTATTAAGATGGTCAATCCAGGATCTCTGCTAAACCTGACCTCATCATGCTTAAAATGACAAAATAATATTGATTTGCTAAAGGTGTATACATGCGCGCACACACACAGGTGAACTTTACAAAGTTCGGCACTGCATTCAAGTTGCTCGTAGCTAAAAGCTGTTGTAAAGTTCACCATAGGCCTTTTTTTTTTCTTTTCCTAATATTGTCAATCCGGGTTTTGAGTTATTCATATACATGGAAGATCATATGGTATATTCTTTTATTTGTGATTTGAACCATTTGAGTTAGGATTCGGGTTTTTGCAGGCGATACAATGTTTAGGTGGTAATGGATATGTAAATGAGTACCCAACCGGGCGTCTTCTTCGGGATGCCAAGCTATACGAAATTGGGGCTGGAACTAGTGAGATCAGAAGAATGGTCATTGGTCGTCAGCTTTTTAAGGAACAGTGAGAGAAAGACTGAAAAAAAATTGCCATTACAAATACCAAAAATTTTAGTTTGTAGTTCAACAATAATCAATCTTTTTCTCTCAGGAACAGAGGGAGATACAATGGCAAATAATATAAAGGTTAATATATATAAATATTGGTTTAAGTCTAACCCGATTTGAGCCCCGCCACACGGACAGATCTAAGTTCGAGTGATGAAATTGAAGGCTGATAAAAGGCACAGCCTCATTGGGTTAGGACTTTTCCAAAGAAAAAGGTAGCAACTTAAAAGCCATTGCCAAAATTATACTTTTCGGAAAAAAAAAATCTCAACTTTTAAGTCAAGTTTCTCATCGTAACGGATTATGATAATTTAGATGTTTGAAAACATATTTCATGGTTGGAACTCGAACATGCTTGGAGCCAATCAGAAAAAATGAATAAATTAAACATCGAACCCGAAACTTGAACCTAAAATTATTTCACTTGCTTCTCTTAGGAGGTGGATTCCCACAAAGCTTAAGTTCGATACCAACACTTTGGAAATTCCCTTCCAGAGTACCCCTCGGCCTCCAGCTTCTTCGTATAAAAAAAAAAAAAAAAAAAACCAGAACACCCCCTGTTTTGAGTGGTTTTCAACATTCAAAGCACATCAACTTGATATTCAAGTGAATCATTTCATCATTTATGGCTTTGAAATGACCAAACATGAGAAAAATGCATGAATTAATTTTTGGTGCCACACACTGTTGATGACTGCAGCAAAGCACCAAACTTTGAATCACTTTCAATCAACTTCAATTGTCAAAATACCATAACAAGGCCAGAAAGGCCACTTTGTTAGCTTCCAATATGTTTTCATTTCGACATATGACAAATACTTGGTAGATAAGCTTCAGGGTTCAGTAAGTTTGTTTCATACATAAGCAAAAACAACAACAGCACCACTACTAGAAAACAAACATCAAATCTTCATACCCTTATTTCTGTTGGAGATGAATCTGGCTGCCCCACTGAGGAAGACTTCGATGCTTCCATTATCACCGGTGCTTGTTCCAAACAGCTTTGGGTATCATCACTGGCTAATCCGATTGTCATCTTCTCCACTTCTTCTTTGGTGTATATGTGGATCTTCGACACCACGTCACAAAATTCACTACATAGAGAAACAAACAAAAAAAAAAAAAAAAAACCTCAATCAGGGGCAAGAATTTTACATATATAGCATAAATCAACAAATCTAGATGAGCATTTTGGAACTTCGTAAGCAAGGTTTGAGCAAAGTCTCCCTTCTAAACTCCGAGCTATTATTAATTTCTTAGCCAGTATTTCTAGTCCTTGTTTTATTGCTTGTCTGTGCATGTGTTCTAATCCAACAATACACATCATTCATGAGTCTTCATTTCAGATTCGAAATAAATTGGTTTTTCTTTTTCCTTATGGAAAATGTGAATACGGGAAAATAAGCCTCACCAAGCACTCGTATATTTTCATCCATGCCACATGACCCATGCACCTCATTCGCCCTGGCTGCTATATTTGTTGACCCCAAGACTTAGTTTAATGTGATGATAAGCAACATTGTGGCATCACTAACACGTGTAATTATTGTGCAAAGCTGAAGTAAGGATGCAGTGCTACAAAGCAAAATGATGACATATGTGATAAAATAATTTAAATGCACATTGCCATGAAGACATCATAGGTGCATAATCACTACGTGCAACAAACTAGATAGTGTATCGCAACGAGCACGACACTTACTGCCATGGGTCATCTCCAACGACCATTACATCATTCTCACTGTCAGTGTACAAGACCCCCCACCCCTTATCAGGATCGCTTAAAAGGCCTTCCATACTGAACAGGCGTTCTAGTTCAGCCATCAAGTCATCATATCCATACAGTCTCGAGAGATCAATAGCTCTTCCAACCAAACTGCCTTGCTTGTGAACCTTCAGTCAGTCAAGTCGAAGTCAGTACGAGAGGGAACAGAAAGTAAAGTCAAAGTCCAACTTTGACCCTAAGTTAACTTACCTTTGTACAACTCCTCTTACCAGAATTTTGCGAGTTTGAAGTAGGTGACTCCGCATTCAAGGAGAATCCAAAGAGTTTACATCCAGAAACATTTCTTTTGGAGCAGTCATCCTGTTGGTTCCTCAATTTTTTTCTAAAAGCAGAACTAGAAATGTTCTCCAATGGCTTATGCTCATTCAGTGGATTTGGTTTTCCGACTCCATCCACAATAATCTGTGTCTTAAATGAGGAGGCATTAAACAAGACATTGCCTCTTGGAAGTGGAGATGCATAAGAGCTCATTGTAGGATCCTGGCCAGCTTTATAGAAGTCAGTATAAGGAAAATACGTATTTTGAAGACCTTCTGATGATAGTGGATGGTAATTGGCTTTCGGTGCTTGATGCATGTTGAAAGAATTGCAACCAAGTTTGGTTTTTGCCCAAACACCAAGGTTGAGATCAGCCTTTTGTGTCAGGGATCTCAATGGGCAAATTTCTTGACCTTGCAAGACCTTCGGAAACCTATTAGATTCCGCAAAGCCTGCATAAGCAGTAGAGTGAACCCTCATAAATTCACTAACATTAGTCTTTCCAATTCCTGTTGACGCAAGACTTTGATGGGCAGGAGATTGCATCTCAAAATCTAGCGGGCGGTTTACAGTATCACATTGATATAAAGGTGATACGAAACCTACATTTTCTTGACCTTGCAAGACCTTAGAGGACCTTACCGATTCCTCAAAGTCCAAAAATCGACTCCCTCCTGAAGAACATTGCATACACACATTAATCAAATATAAAAATGCAACAATATTACCATTCAAGTGGAAAGATTTGCACCTGTGATGGGAGTGTCTGGTGCAGCAGCCTGCGGACCTGTTCGCAATTTCTTCAACCTCGTTGAAGATTGAATACTGAAAGGCGGGAGAGAAACGGAAGGATCGATTTCCCACGGTGAAACTCTCTCTTGGTGATTACTCACAACATCTTCATCCCACCTAACCTGTTAAATGTCATAACAGAGGTCTTTATACTAGAGTCATACAAGATCCATTTAATAGCTTCAAATTCTTCTTCCACATATTAACTCAAAGAACAGACAGGAAGAAATAAGCATATGTATACATTCAAGCCAAGGCCTCGAAGTCCGATCATAGGGGCATTTCAATTTTCCCTAAAATCAACCACAAACATGAGCCAAGTTGGATATACAAAAGAGTTTTTGGCAATGACAGGTACAGAACTCTTGGTATGAAGGTACAAATGGATTTTTTTTTTTTTTTTATAATCAAACAATTGGAACATTAGTTGAATTAAGGCACTTTCCTAGTAGTTCTGTTCCATCAATTATTTGCCATTCTGAAGAATAGTTTATCAAGCGTTCATCAGCATTTTGCATAATATATGCATATATACACATGTAAAGTATTTTGATAAAGACTAAATATATTCACTTGTCTGAATGTTGCGATAAAGACTATACAAATAAAAGCACAAAAGCACAAAAGCACAAAGCTAACTTCAGGAGCTCACCATTAAGCATCTCCACTTTGAGTTGGGCCATTTATAAGGATTCAAGTCCCCCATTCCGGTCACTATACCACTACACCTGCATAAAAGTTCCAGTAAATTATACTCTTAAAATAAGAAACATTAGCAGGTAATGGGGAAAAGAAATAAGTAATTGATTTTAGTAATGATCTACAATTAATCAAACAAGACCTTCTCTCTGGCGAATCATCCATTTCAAATCTCATCTTGAATCTTATTCCTGTACACACCAGATTTGTTATGCTTTTAATATACTTCTGAAAGGGTATGACAAACTCGGCATGACTGGCCCTGCATTACAGCAATTAGAACAAGCTAGCCATTTCATTTCCCATCAAATATTCACCAAGTAGGCAATTTAAATAGATTTATGAGCTCAGCAATACTACAACTGAATCAATTCCAAAATGAGAAAATGGAAATCAAACTCTCAGAATGCTCCTGGAATGCAACTTCCTAGAGCGGGAGCTACTTGCCAATCAGTTTGAAAATAGCCTTGATATTTTTCAAACAGACCAATACTTATTTTAAAGCTTACTTCATTATTAACCAGTTACTCTTTCTATTTCTTATGAGCATTAAAATTTTCAACCTAATAAAACACTAAAATTTTCAACCTAATAAGGCACACTATTCATGTTCTGTTTATAGTTCACTCTTACATCCCCGAATGCTTTTTTATTCTAGATTTGGTTAGGTGAATCCACTGGAAATGCTAGAAAAAAAATAAAATAACAAAAAATCTCTAAGATGAGCAGGAAGATGAATACAAGGTTTCATAAGGTGTGCATTACGCTCATTGTTACAGTACTGCCCCAACAAGGCTAAATATATCAGAACAAGAACCGGGTACAGAATATAAATGAGCTTTAAAGCAGTTCCGTTTGTTGGCTTCCTTTCTAACATAGTTGGTGGCAAGTCCCCAACTGTTTTCACCCATCAATACATAAACTCAAAGTTGGAAGTCATCTAGCTTGTTTTGCCTAGCGTTCAGTGAATGACGTTCTTAAAGCTTTAGCGAGGAGAAAAATTATTATGTAAGCCTGCCTCAAGAACTTTGCCTAAATATCAATCGACAATCACATATTTTACCTCCAACACCACCTCCCCCTACAACGCGACCACTGCAACCTTATTAACCACTAGTAGATCCACTCAACTAACCCACATGTCCATGCTTCCGAAGAAGCCATCACCAAAAGTGTTGCACCAAACCATCCAAGTCAAACTTTTCCCCACAATATCATTTGTTGGGAGAGCAGTTGAAGGGAATGAATCAAGGTTTGATACATTAATATAAAGCACCATCCTGACCCAAATGTTTAAGCTGTCTAGTCATGCGTCCAACCCTATTGTAATTCCTTTATTTGTTTTTTACTCTACAAATAGGGGACAACTCCAAACAATCATGAACCTTGAACGTCCTATTATGCTAGTGGGCATGGTTATGCACCCAACAAATTTTACCGTCCAAATTTCCCCTCTTTTTTTACCGAGCAGCAAGTCCAATTCATATTTGTGGAGGCAATTGCACTTCATACACTCTGTAGGATCATACTGGAAGTAGTTTGGTAAGGGGAAAGCTCCAATCTATGTAGGCATGGATGATGAAGAAGATGGAAGCATGGAGGAGGCCAGAGTTTGACAGAGGCATCCATGCACTCAGAGAAGACAAATCCATGGACTAGGGTCACTATCACCAAAGAGGAATGCAAAAGTCTATGGAAGTCTCAGGCCCTCAGCGTCAAGCCTCTGGACCTGGTGCTTAACGATCCCAGCCGATGCCAATGGTGCTCAAGCACCAAGCCCAACTGGTACCCAATGGTACTTTAGCACCAAGGCCAACCAGTGCATGATGGTGCTCGAGCACCGAGGCCAGCTGGTGTCGATGGTGCTCTAGCACCAAGGCCCAGCCGGTGCTCGAGTTAAGTGCCTGCACCAGCGTCCAGTAGGTGCCGATGGTGCTAATGGTGTCTGAAATAGGACACCTTTTTGAAGCCCATGACACCCACACCAAGGTATCGATGGTGCTTAAGCACCAAGCTTTCTAAAAAAGGATCTATGCGAGTTCACCACAACCGTATATGAGCTAAATATCAAAGAAAATAACAAATTTCATATTCAAGCTAAGTTACTTCATCTATAATTTAGGCATAATACTTTCCATTGAAGATCCTTTATTGCTTACTAGAGTTGAATGCAACTTTATATATAATATACATGAGCCACATCATGCTCTATGAAACAATTTAGCTCAGTAGGAAGATGACCCACTTTAAAATAATATCGTTTTTTGTTTAAAGCACTTACCAGCTTATTCCTTTTCTTTTCTTTTCTTTGCCAAATACCAGTTGATTCCTTTAAGTACGCATAAATAGACACTTACCTTGGACTGTAGAAGACATGAAATATGCCTTTTGTAGCTATTGCATTCGCCACCGGAGAAAGAACATTTGGATATGAATTCTGCTTTGTAATAACTGATTCGGGAAGACAATTTCTTGGCCGTACGGCTCTTCTAATTCCCAACCTAAGTTCTCCATCTTCACCCCTACAATGTTTGAGAAAAGATAAATCAGAGAACCTCAGGCCATGGGAACAGATGGCGGCGCCAGAACTCTTAAAACTTTCATTATATTTTACGGTCAATAGGTATGTATCATTCTCAATTAGCATAATAGAATGATGATTCTATCTTTATTTTATATATTTTACTCTTCTGACCAATTTCTAAGTATCAATAAGGAATCGTGCCCTCCATCTAGGGGAAAACATATGAGTTGATTAAATACTGTCAAAAGTTCCTATGCATCTTTGTTTATTGGCAAAGCTATTCACACCTCATAAAGAGCACTGCATCCCCGGCAACAAGATTCTTTTGACTCACAAAAATACTCCAGCCTGTAGTAAGGAGATGTCGCCTCGGTTGTCCTAAAAATTAATAAACATTAAGCTATATCAATGTTTCTTTCAATTGAAAACACATTCTAAATGCCATCAGAAATGTCAAAACCTCCAATCTGAATTACCCCTATATATATGTCGAAACCTCCAGTCAATTCCATGCAGATCCTTGGCGACAAGTTCTTGTGAGGGCCTGGTCTGTTTATAATCCTGAAATTAAGGCAAACACCATTACATATACAAGAAATTTCTAGGATCAATAGGCAGCCTGAGAAATAGTACATGAGGATTAAAGACATAAAATCTCACCAGCGGAGGGAAACAGTCTTCGGCAGCTCTACGAGGAACTGAGAACCCTCCATGGGTGCTAGTGTCAGAAGCTGTTAGAGTCTTGCAAAACATGTGAGGGGTTGATTTTGTAGGCGATCCACCATTTCCCTCATCCACACCTAGTTCCTTCAGCTCCTTGCTCTCCAAATTAGGCCCTTCCAACTGCAAAAAAATCCCAAATTTAAATCACCAAAGTGCGAGTGTAACCTGACAGGAATTCATTCAAGTAACTAAAATCCTAAGGAGAAGTACTGCCAAAAAAGAACACAACTTTTCTTAATACTATGCAAGTAACAGCACCCAAATATTCTACACCGATATAAAAAAGTCAGTCTGCTATAGCTTCAATTAAGAATTGGTACCTCTGGCTGAGGAAATAAAGTAACCTGTGTATAAACCTCATCATTCTCCTTATTGGCCTGGGAAAAAAAAACAGACGTCGTTTTAAGCAACCAATTTAAAGGAAAGGTAAATTATAACCTTTAGGGGCGAAGCTAAATTACAAAAAACAATTCAATGTGAAAGAAGAAAATTTAGAGTACTTACAAGAAGCTGGACATTCACCACTTTGCAGAAGATTTGAGGGGGCAGATCAAAGGTGGGCATTTCCAAGGTAGAGAAAGGAGAGGGAGAGGCAGAGGCAACTTGTTCCAAGTGACCCTGAGGGAAGTAAACAACAACATTTCCCTTTTTGGGAAGTGAAGCGAGAGGACCAGCACAAGCATGCCAGAGCTCCAAATAAATGGAAGAGGAACAAGAGGGTGAAGCTGTTGAGTTTGAAGAACCTGAAGAAGAATAAGATGAAGAGGACAAACAGTAAACACAAGCGTTGGATTTGTCACAGTCCCCATTGCAAGCTGCTGTCTTCTCCACCTCATTCACTGCATGGTTCAGATCAATTTCCATGAACACCACCCCAAAGTTTTTTTTTTTTTTTTCTAAATTTTTCACCTCAGTGCAAGTACAACCACATAACCAACTAAGACAAAATATGAGGAATATTTAAGGAAACAAAGAGCAGAATGAGAGTAATTAAAGAAAAGGGCATCCCCAGAAAGCTGAAAACTTGAGAAATTACTGCCAAGAAAATTTTGATACTCCTTTTTAAGAGGAACCCACAAAGACAAAGCCAGAAGATGAGAAGAAGAAGAAAAAGGAGAAGAAACTAATGTTCATTTGAAAGAAGAATGGGAGAGAAGAAAGAAGGAAAAGGGAGGCAAAATAATAACAAGGAATTCAAAGTAGGATTCCTCCTCATCCTCTTCACCCATTTTGCAGGTAGTGAGAAGAGGGAGCAGTAGCAGCAGACATAGGCAATTGCTTATAGGAAGCAAAAAACAAAAGGCAAGAAAAAGCCAATATGCTGGTGGCATTGGCTTTTTGGCTTTTGGACTTTGAAGGGATAGAATATAGAGAGAGAAAGAAAAAAGAGAAAGGAAAACACTGTTGTTGGTTGAGGGGGACAAAGCTAAGACAGTACACACCCTCCCTCCCTCCCTCTCTGTTTCTCTCTCTCTCTTTCTTTGCCTTCTTTTATCTTTAGCTTTTTCCCATTTTCAACTTTTTAGTTTTCATTTTTTCCCTTAACTTAAGCACAGGTAACGGTGATTAATGTCATAGCAGCTGATTAAGTATCGTAATTTTCAAAAGATTTGAATTTGATTCATTGGCTTTCTAAATCTTAGTTTTAGACTCCATCTCTATTTCATACGATAATATTTATTGAATATTTAAATTTATTTTTATCTTAAATAATATAATATTTATTGAATTTAACTTTGCATCAGTGGATATTTTAAATTAATTAAATATTTAATTATTAAATTTAATTTTTTAAGAGTTAAAAATATAAAATTAAATAAAAATTAAATATATATAATATTAAATTTAAATATTTAAATTTATTTTATAAAATAATAAATTTAAATATCTAACTATTGCAAGGTAGAATAAGTTATAAAAATCTTTCGAGGTTTAAAATTAATATCACTTAACTTTTATGTTTTAAAAATTAATATTTATTTTTTTACGCTTTCATTCAATAATCCTCAAAATAATATCGTTAAAAAATCATGTAAATGTTTATTTTATTTATTTTTATTTTGTTTTTATATGTAATTGAAAATAAAAACAAAATAAATATTTTATATAATCTTTAAACATCGTTAAATTAACTATTAATAAAAGAAAATAAATAAAAAATAAAGACCAAATTTTTAAAACACATGAGCTAGCGTCACAAACTCTTAATAACAACAATTTTTTTGTAATTTACTCTAAAAATAATTATCTATAACGATACTTTTATCTAATATATTAAAATAATAAATAAAATTATCAAATATTATATTTAAATATAATATTATTTATAAATCATATATTTATTTAAAAAAGTGTCTAAATGTATACTTTAAAGAAACCTTTTCCTTTTCCTCTAATTACTTGGTTCAGCTTTAGGCCTGCTTGATTCTTTATTCACTGTGATGTGGGGCCTATCACCAACCACGACAAAAGGGGGGTTTTCAATTCAACGCGAGAAAGAACTTTGCCCCCCATCTTCTTTTTTTTTTTTTTTTTTCCCTGAATAAAACAATAAAATAACTTTAACAATAAAAACGACCCGATAAAGTTGAACCTACACCAATTATTTTATTTTTATATTTTTATATATTATAATTATATTTTAATTATTATATATTTTTATAAATTTTAATATTTTAATATATTATTTTTAAATTATTTTTTTAATATTATATTATATTTTAATTTTTTAATATATAATAATAATAATATTATTATTATTATATTTAAAATTTTCAAATCTAATTCCGACTTTACAATAACATCTAAGTTTGTACTTTGTAGAACGTTTTAGCATATTAAAAAATGTAGCCTCACTTCCAAAGCCGTGAAAAAAAAAAAAGCATCATCTTTGTCGATTAAATTCATTTATCCAATGGTTAGCTACGATAATAATATCTCTTTGCAAAATATTTAAAATTTAAAAGAAAATAAATAATTATATTTTTTATGTATCAATTTTTGTCTTTATTTTTAGAAAACCCAAAATGTAAATTTTTTGTATTGAAATTTTATAGTTAATTATTGGCCGAAAATAATTTTATTAGTTAAGATGGGAAGTCAATAGATTCGTTCAATTAATTAAAAATATATATATATAATTAAATTCTGTTATTTGGTAAGGTGAGAAGACAATAAGTTCAATTCAAATCACTATTAATTTAATAAAAATATTTATATTTTAATTTATTATTAAAAATATATAAATATATAAATATTAATATATATTTTTTTAATATTTTAAATAAATAAATGGCCTTACATGTCAAACGAAAATTAAGTCAAAGATGTAAAAAATTTTGAAAATGTAACCTAACCAAGTTTAAAAGAAGTCAAATGGTCCAAAAGAATAAGACCAAAATTTAAGGGGGGTAAAATGATTTTCGCTTTTTGTTTCAATTCAGTTTGGTAGAAGTGAGAGTTAAATTTAATTAACTCGAATTTTAAGTAATAAAAGAATTAAAAAATTAGAGTCAATGTAAGAGTGGAGAAGAAAGGGGACCAAGCCAAGGGTGCTTGATTTAATATTTAGTTTGAGTGATTAGTAAATTTAATTAATTTTTTTATTTTTAATTGGTAAATTTGAAAATAAACGTAGTTTGATGTCCGACTTAAATAATTTAGTTTGAAGTTAATTTTTTATTAAATAAATAAGTTTAATAAGACAAATTTGATTATTTAAGTGCTTAATTTTTATCTTGATTCGGAGTCAAATTTGAAAGATAAAATTTAATCAAATTTAAATTGAATTTTAAATTATAAATTTCAAATCAAACTCAAATTTTATTATTTAAAAAAATTATTTTGATCTTGAAATTTAATAAAGTTAATTCATCTATTTATTTTTAAGATATAGCATCGAACAAAATTAAATTTGTATTTCATTATCTATAATCATTGTTTATTTTCATATTACAACTTTTTTCGTATTAAAAATTATTTTGACTTTATTTATTCCGTAACGTCCTAATTAAAATTATCTTAACTAAAACTCATGCTCTTTTTCGAGTAAAAATTCATACATTTATATCAAATTAATATACATTTTAAGTGCTATAATTATATTTAATATAATATATATTTATATAAACTTTAATATATAATAATTTATATTTATATATTTAAATTATATTACTATTATTTTTATTTTATATTATATTTTAATTAATTTTTATATTATATTTATATTATATAGTGCTATTATTTTTTTAACTTAAAAAATCTATTTTAGTGGTGTGCAAAAGGAGCCTCAGTGAGTCAGGGAGGCAGCAGCAGGGCAGTCTCTTTTGTAATCTCTAGTCTCATCATCATCTTCTCTCTCTCTCTCTCTCTCTCGTCCTTTTTTCTTTTTTTAATTTTTTTCACTAACGTTAGTTTAAAAGATGCTCTTTCCCCATTTCTAATTTCTTCGCCTTTTGCAGCGCGTCATACTTTTTCCTTATTTGTCTTTTTCCTCTTTTTTGTTTTTGTTTTTTTCCTTCTTGTTTTAAGATGCAAAACAATTCATATGCAGCTGTTTTTGTCACAATTACTTTGTTATAAAAATACATCATTGATAAAGAGGTTAATTTCACATAATTTATATTAATTAATTAATTAATTAAAATATAATATTGTAAGTATTATGAACAATGTAAGCACACTTTTTAATCTTAAAGTTTAAGGTTCTATATTAATTTTTTTTAGATAATTGATTCTATATTAATTATTATAAGTACAAATTTTGAAATGAATAAAGTTAGATTTACAAAAATGTTAAATTTTTTTATTGTATAATTCAATATTATTTGTAAAAGAACTTGCTTTTTCTTCATATCATTAGATATTGAATTTAGGAAAAAAATAATATTTTGTATTTAAAATTTTTATTTACAATTAATAAATTAAAAAATTATTTTTATCGAATTTGTAAAAATTTTATTTAAGACTCAAGCTTTAAATATGTCTATTAAAGTATATAACATGTTTTATTATTTATTATACTAAAATATTAATTTTTTATAAATCATACTTTAATAGAATAAGATATAATCATCTAATTTTATTAAAATTCCAGCCAAAATTTTCTGATTATTATTATTAGATAAAAAAATGAATGAGGTGTATGTACCGGCACGTTCGAAAGAAGCGAGTAAGCGATGATGATAATTTTAGCGGAGAAAGTGATGGTTTAGATGCCATCGAATGGCCTGCGCCTTTGGTGCTGCTGCGTAGCCCCACCAAATACATTCCTCTCTCTCTCGCTTCGTCTTTTTCCTAGCCAATTAACCCTCCAATTCCCACTTTATTTACTAATTTAGGCCACAAGCGAATTATTATAAACTGTTATTTTATATATTAACTATAAATTTTATGAAATTATTTTATAAGTTATCTGATATCTAATGTAAAATAAAAAATATAAATATGATATAAATAGATATATATTAAAATAAATATAATATAAACTAAATTAATAATTAATATTTATATAAATATATAATATTTTAGATATAATTATGATATAAAAATTATGAGTATTATACAAATAAATAAATTATAAAAAAAATTTTACGTAATATTTTTTTCGTTAAAGGAAAATAAAGTTTTCCTATCTTCATCAAAGCTTTTACAAAGCTTTAAATGAGCTTATAAATGAACTATCAATGAAACTACTCGGGCACATAAATAAGTTGAGCTGCCTATGGCTATGTTTAACCTTAACTTATTTATTTATCAAGTTTACGATCCTATTTAAACTCCTTACTTAACTTATATAATTGAAAAAACCACCAATAAATCTAAATTAATCTCAATCAAATTACTTTGTAATTAGAAACTAAATATAATTGAAATCGAATAACTTTCAATAAATATCATATATGATACATCCATTAAAAATTAATAAGCAAATCAGTTAAATTAACTATATATATGTTGACACTATAAATACATCTAATGTAAATTACAAATCTGGAAGAACGAATAATAATTAAAAATTATCTTTAAAATATAAAAAATTATTTTTAAAAATTATAAAAACGAAAAATATTCTTTACAATTTTCCTTTAAAATATTTTAAAATAAATTAAATTGTAAATAATATTTGTTATTAATATTATTAAATTAAAGATAAAATATTTTTTATTATTTTTTAAAAGATATTTTATTTTATAGTCAAATTTACTTAAATTAAATTGTAAATAATATTTGTTATTAATATTATTAAATTAAAGATAAAATATTTTTTATTATTTTTAAAAAATTATTTTATTTTATAGTCAAATTTAGTTACCTCTACCATGTATTTTTTTTTTTCTTGTTGCAATTAGTCGAGTATTTTTTCTCTCAATAAATTAATGCTCAAAAACATTGACAGAGGACGAGAAAGAAATTGACAACACAGGTTTTGGCTGTCGTGTTGATGCTTGGGTTCGACAGCTGATACGACACATAATCTGCCCAAATACGTAGACCTAGTAATTCTTTATCACAAACACAAAAATATATAATAAATATGATATAATATATATAATATACATAATAATTATATATTTAATTTTTATTATATTTATTAAGTCACAAAATTTCGAATCTTGAAATAAAAATAATAAATAATTATGCTACTGTACGTTGTTGCTTGGGATTGCAAGGCAAGTAAGCAATATCGTCGGAAAATAATATTAGTAAAGAGTGTTACATGTTAAGGTGCACCGTTGATAAAAATTGTACTGACATGATAAGTTAGTGACTAAAAATAAGTATCTATGAAATATAATTATTTCTTTTCTGAAAGGAATAAAAAAAGAAGGGAAGAGTGTGGTTGCACGGCCCTAGAAAGCACGTGGGGATTGAATCTGCAAGGTTTTAGCTTTTCATCATAAAGGGCAAGGGGTAGGTCTAGATATTGAGATGTCATGTCACCCCCAATATTTGTAGCTAAAATATGAAAGGGATAACTGACTGGCTCACTTTATTAAAGCCACTCATGTCTGGTTTTATTTACAGACCAAAAACTTCAAAAAAAAGGAGAAAAAAAACCCAACAAAACATTTATTGCTGTCTAAATTAAAACACTGAATAATTTGAATCCAATTAATTAAAAAAAAAAAAAAGAAAGGCCCCTCGAGAGTCATGCCGGTTACCTTTGCCCTTGCTTCCACTGAAATAACCAGTCCTTTGACAAACACAAGACAGGAGAACCTCTGTTTGCTTTTATATAACCTTTTATTTATTTATTTATTTATTTGATTTTCTTTTAATTCGGATTGAAAACGAACATCATATGTAAAAAAGTAAATTTGTCTGATGGGCTGGTGTTTTTAAACCGCCCGGATTCATCGTACGGCGTTACCATATGTCGATTTCACTCTCTGTACTCTATGTTTTCTTACGATGACCTTTTACTATCCCATTCACTATTCTTCGCTACACGTATTTCTTGAACATACGTCATAGTTTTAGTGTCAAAATATAAGGATAAATAAAGTATTTGTGTTGATAAGTTATTTAGATTTAATTTTTAAAAAATTAATTTAAATTATATTTAATTATTGTTAAGTTAAATTTAAGTTTAAATAATTTAAGTCATTGAATGAGTTAAAAAACTAATTAGCATATTATTGAATGAGTTAAAGTTTAATTAGCGTTATTGTTGGTATAATTTTGAAGATTAAAAGTTATATTTTATTATCAAATTATGTTAAACAGATAAAATTTTTTACTTTTATTGTTAGAATTATGATTTGATGATTTAAATTAAAAAGCGAAGAAAAATAAAATTTTTACAGTTTGATCATTGACTTTGTGATAAAATAATTTTATTATTTTTGTATTTATAAACTTTTATTATTTTAAATATATTTTTTTATATTTTAATTATTTACAATATTTTTTCATAATAATGCTAAATATTTAAAAGTTTTTAAATCAAATTTTTTTCACTACACTTTTTAAGGATAATTTTTTCAACGATATTGCTAAACTAGTGCTAAGTTTGAGTATTTTAAAGTATGATTCAAATAGCTCGTGACCCTAATCAGATTTTTTTATTATTTTTAACTATTATTGAAAAAAAATTTGAATTTGATCTTGCACATAAATAATTAATTTTAAAATTAAGCATAAAAATTAAATTTTTACTAAATAATCGAATCTATTTAAACAAATTTAAACTCGATTTTTATTTTAAATCAATCTCTAATTTAAAAATAAAACTCAATTAAACTCTAAATTTTAAATGAAAATAAAAAATAAATGCTCTGCATTTTGTAGAAAAGATGCCCTTTTTTCTATTAAAATAAGGGTACGACAATCATTGTTATTATTATTATTATTATTATTATTATAAAGTACGTAAGTGAGATTCAAATATTGTTTTTAATTAAGCCACAGAACAATTATATCTTAAAGAAAAGAGTTTATTTTTTTTACATATTGATAATAGAGCTTTTGAGTTTCACAACAAAATAAAAAAAATTATCACATATTTTAATCTTTTAAATTTTTTTTAATTTTAAAATATACTCTAACATTATTTTTTTAATTTTTAAAATATAGTATTAAGACCTTTTTCTTTTTCTTTTTTTAAATTTTAATCCATTACGAATTTATCATTACATGCAATCATGTTTTGTTGTTTGCTTTGTTCATTTGAAAAAGGAAATCTACCAGCTTTATATTTTTATAATAGGATTTTTTTTTTTTTTTGTGTAAGGTACTTTTTAATTTGAAAAGGAAAAGTAACCTATTTAAATGCAATTAAATTCTGTAATACTACTTGACCTTCTGCATATATATATATATATATATATATATGTATTCTAACACTCTTTATTTTACCCTGACATAGGATCAAGTTATCAAAATGTATTTTTCCTGTAAAAGTAATAGATCAAGTTTATCATCTATTTTTAAATGAGTATAATTTAATCATTATATATAAATTTTAAATTTAATTAAAAATTATTTTTTTGGTAAAGTATTCGTTCCTTACGAATATTTCCTTTCGTTAACTTTGATTTTTATTAACCAAATTAATAAGTATAACAAAATTGCAATCATTAAAAAAAAAATTCCTGATTGATAAGTTGGAGCTATCACTTACTGATTATCACCTCAAGTAATTAAATTGATAAATTTAGAGATTACCCCAAAGTTTTTAGATTACAAACAGTCAATAATGCCCACAGCTCCCTAACACCGACATATAGGTGATGAGTAAACATGTTCATAATTGGGTTTGAATTAAGGTAATGATTTTTTTTAATTGTTTATTTAGGTTTAGCTTTTGTCGGTTTAAGGCTCCTTTTATCGTTAAAAAAAATTAATATTAATATTTTTAAAATTTTATAATTAAATTTAAATAAAAATAATTTTTTTTATGAATGATGATTCGAATTGGCTCTTAATCACTAAATTTAATACGTAGACCAGTTCAATACAAGTTAGACTCGTTGAGTCTTGCAAGTTATTTGACTCATAAACCAATTTACTTATGAGTTTTTACAATTTATGTTATATTTATATTAACATTACTAATAAAAAATTGATGTTATATTTATATGTATACAATTAATAAAAAATAAAATATAATATATCACATACTAACCCATTTGCAAATATATATATATATATATATATATTAAAAAAAAAACCCAAAGTTAGATAAAGAGAATTGGAGATTTAAAAAAGGAAAAAGTGAAAAAAAAAAACAAGGACATCTTGGCGTGTTACAAATTTGCAAATTAAAATAATTAGTGGGTCAAATTTAGGGGGGGACAAAAGACAATGGGTATCCCATAATTACAAACATGCAAATTGGGAACATCTCAGTCATAATTAGGTGCTTTTCACAATGCTTAACAAGTCTATGGACATAAAGGTGACACATACATCCTTTTTTATTTTTGTTAATGGATAAAAATTAACCTTCAAATATAGCTAATTCATCAATTATAAACAAATATAAATAAGTAAATAAATAAATAAATAAAAAGGGGGCTGACGTTGAAAATTGAATTTTGGATTCTTTCAAATTAAACAATTTATTTAACGTATGAGTTACTCAATCACAAATGCATTAAAAGTTTAGAGAAATATCATAATAAAACATTAATGTCAACAAGAAATTATTGACAAAACTCAAACTGAAAATCGTGATTTGATAGTGAATTTACAAAATGAATTTTTTTTTATTTAATAAAGATGCCCGACCCACCATCCAAGTCAAACACCGATATGCACGATAATCAAATACTTACTAATAATTTAGTATTTATTTATTTATTTTTAAATATTATATTTATAATATAATTATAAATATTAATATTTAGAATTTAAATTTATTCGATATTATTTTTAATAATAATTAAATAAATTAATTAAATTAAATCATGAATTTAATATTGATGTAAATATTTAATTGGGGAAAAGATATTGAAAAAAAATAAAAAAAAGAGTACAACTCTCCCTTATTTCTCTAACAAGTAATGTAGCATAATATAATATAAACTTGTTGAGCTTTCGTAATCGGTTGATTATGTGATAATGATAGATAGTTTCTTCACCGATATAAAACCCAACACGACTCGTCATTCTCGCTAAAAATATCCCCAAATCAAATCACCTTTGGCTCTTAAGAAAATAAATAAAAACAAAGGAGAAAAAAAAAGAAGAAAAATGATACCCAAAAATTTTCTATTTATTTTTTATATATAAATAAATATATATATATATATATATATGTGCAGAACGACTTATGGGAGACTGGAGTATTCTCTTACCCCAATTTCTTATCAAAGATGGGGCCCTAGATAAATTGTAAAAAATTATTATATAGTATTTTGTTTGATTATTAGCGTGTAATTGCGTCGAGTCAAGATAATTTGTAAAACATTGGAGTTTAATTTGAATCTGTTAAATTTTTGTTTGAGTTTTATTTTTAAATTTTAATTTTAATTTAAATATAAATAAAAAATATTTGAGTTCGCTTGTTAAACTAGTTTGTTTAAATGAAAGAACAAGGTTACAGTTTTATGTTAGATTTTAATTTGATAATTTACATTTGAATTTAAACTTGAATTATAATTTTTTATATTAATTTAAAAAATAAAAAATTTAATTACGCTCACAAGCATTTAAATCATTCGATTACTTAAGTTGTATGAGTTTAAATCGGTTTAACAATAACAAAATTAAGTTGAAGAATTTTTTGAATCTATAATTTAAATAATTTATAGGTACGAATGATCATTTATACCAACCGGTGAGCATATAATTTATAACATGTTTATATGTCCAAAAATTATATATATATATATATATATGGGTCCGAAATTGATACAGTTGTATATGAGGTGCAGCAAAATTTTAATTCGGTAACATGATATTAATTTTCTGCTAATATTTTTGCTTGTTTCTTTCAAATCAATAAGCTCAAGATTGCAACAAGTAATATGTGAAGTTTGGGTTACTAATATATCAGCCTTTGGGCTTAGCTTAGACGATCCAGGGATTAGTACTAATTTTTTTATCTAAAATTATAATTTATGGATATTAACATTTAAATTTAAATTTATTAAATTTTATATTTTTAAAATAGGTGCATGTGAGTCTTTAAAATAAGTTTTCTCAATTTAAGTTGGTCTGAATTATTATTTAATTATAAAAATATATAAATATAATATATTTTTTATTAATATTTAAATAACAATTCTTGTTTTTGGGTTAGGCTCGATTCGGGTTTAGTTAAAAGACTTTAAAAAGTTTTAGATCATAATTTGATTTATAAACATCTTTAATTGCAAGATCTTTAAAGAGTATCAATACGATGCAAAGAGTGTTTAATTGACTGTCGAATTGCAATTATGAAGGTTTTAATTGAAAATTATTACAATAACCTAGTTTTAACATAATGTATAAATTATATAGATCATCATAAAAGGGAAGCTCATAATTTATTTTCTGTCACTACAAACAAAAAACAATCTCCTTCAATGGGTAATCCAATTGAAGGCAGTTGCTATTCCGTTGCTTGTCATGTGTATAGCAAGCATTTTTCTTATTTGATGGAAAAAAAATGAAAGGAAAGGGAAAGAGAGAAAGAAAAAAAAAATTCTTGTACACACTATTGATTCATATTATATTCAGATTTAATGTATAATATATATATATATATATATCAATTTTTATATATTAATAATTCAGTTTATATAGATTTCGACATATTCGTGTATTCACATTATGTTTATATTTTTTTAATCAAATTTTAGTTATTTTTTTTGTGTTGTGCAATCATGTCAAATATGAAATTACCCTATTTAGTTGACACTAGTTAAATATCTCGTAATTTTGTGCAACATATGATATAACAATTGATACTTTATTTTTTATTGTTGGAAAATAAGATCATACAATTTTTATTTTTATATCATTGAATTAAAAAATTAATATATTAATAAATCATCAGTAAAAATTAAAAATATAAAATAATAGCATGAGTTGGATTGATGTAAGTTAAAGTTTTTAAGACTTTGGGTAATGAAAAATATAATGATGATAAAATAATAAAAAATTATTTATATTGTTGTTATTAATTATGAGTTGCTATCTGATAATTATCGGATTTATATTTTATTATTTTTTATAACATTTGATATAATTATGAACGACATATATCAACATAATTTAAATAAATTAAATTTTTTATTCATCTATTTTTTTTACATGAAATGTATTTAAATTTCAAATATTAATAATATTAACATAAATTTAATTTGCAACAATGTTTTATAATTATTATTTTCTTGTCAATAAAAAAAGACAAAAAGAATATTAAAAAAAATATTTTGACAACACTTAAAAATAAAAAATAGAATAGGTCAATTCCACCTACGATAAATAATTTTTTTTCCAGCTACCCACTTTTGTATTAAAATATAATATAATCTCCATTTTAGCTTATTTTTATAAAATTAAAAATAATTATTATTTAAATACAAATATGTACACTATCTCAATAGATTACCTACATTATTTGCTTCTAGAATAAAAAAAAAAAAAACAAAATCTCAACAACGCACAAGCTCACCCCACTTCAATAGAAAACAAATCTTTAAAAATTCAAGAAAAATTATAAATATTAAAATTTAAAATTTAAAATTATTAAATATCATTATAATTATATAAATAATTTAAATTTTTAATAAAATTATTTTAAAAATATATTTAAAACGTTCGTAAAAAAAATCCTATAAAATAAAGTTATAATAAATAATAATATAACTTTAATGTTAAAACGTAAAGGTGTACATTTAAGATATCTTGAATTAATGTGCAATGCTATATTGAACGGTTCTCGTAAGTGACACGTCTTTTTTTTTTTTGTTTTTTGCGTGTGTGTGTTAATGTGAAGTGTGGATGGGGAGCAACCATGTCAATAACTAAATGGATTGGGTGTAAATTAAATACAATAATTTTAAATATGATATAAATATAATATATTTAATAAATATATAAAGATAAATAAATATAAATAATATGAAAAATATGCATTTAATATGTATATTTTATTTTTATGTAAATTTCGATTGATGTTTGTTATCGGTATATTCATTTTTCAAAGCTACGTTTTTCTTTTTTAATGAAATTTCAATGTAATATTAGTAAGAGCCAAATCGCAAAAAGTTACCTGATAGATATAACATAAATGATAAGTTACACTTATAACTTATATGTGAGAAAAAAAATAAAGTTCGAAACTTTATGAGAGCACTTTTAAAAAGAAATAATCATATATCTCTGAATAATTTTTTTTTTAAATCGTAAAATAAATAAAAATTAAATTAAATAAAAAAAAAAAGAAAGGCTAAAAATGGTTGGTGGAAGGTCAATTTATGGGCTGATCCGGAGGGGGACAGTTAGGTCACCGGCGCTTCAAAGTTGTTTGGGAGGAGTGGATGATGTTGGAGAACGATTAGGCCCTGTCCTTCAATTTCAGATCCATTTATATCAACACTTCTGCACCACAATTTTTGTTTTCTTTTCTTTTGCTCCCTCAATCACCTACAGAACCAGAAAATGACTTCTTCCCTTCACCCTAGCAAGTCACAAAATAATAATTTGTTGTCAATTTATGGATAACTAATAGTATTTTATAAGCTAAAAGAAAAACATCCGAATCTATAATTTATCTTAATTGGTTTATATAATCGTTTTCAAGAAATGGCATCTGACATATTTAAATTTTAAATCTCAATATCTATAATTTTTTTCATTTATAGAGTGTGTCATACCTTATAAAAAAACAAAACTCCTCTAGAGTTACACTCATAATTCATTCATCGAAGGTTAATGCAGGGAATAACAACTTTAAATCTTAAACCTTAAACCGAAATCATAAAATAAAATAATTTTGTGTGGTTTCATCAAATTTATATTTTAAATTTATTGAATTTCATGCTTTGCTCATAAAAAAAAATTATTGACCAAGTTTTGTTACTTGTTAATTTTATAAAATAAAAAATGTCATTTTATTAATTATATATTTTTTGAACTTTGTTAATGGGTTTTAAGTAATCATTGGGTCAAAGTGGGAACCACTGTTTCTCAAGTTCGGCCTGTTTTTGGTCGGAATAAAGTGTAAACCTCCGCCCAAAGAATCGTTGAGTTGTGAAACTAGTACGAGCCAAATGGGCCGACATGTTTCAATGTTATCCAATAATTGTGGGTCTTTTTCTTCCAAACTTTGTGTTTTTGTGGGACATAGTTTGGACACTGCTGTTGTCACTGTCATTTAATATGATAAAGAATGGGCTTGACTTGTAATAATTCTAATGGCAATTTTTATCTCCAAATGTCCCCCAAATGGGCCAATATTTGTTTGTCTTTGCTTCTTTGTAAGGTCACTCTCTAACACCTAACATTGCATGTTTACAGTTACCGTTCTTACAACGTTAAAATCCTTACCAAAATACGAGATTGCTAGTTCGTCCTGGCCCCTACAATTAGATTTCGATTTCCGAATGGTGCCAAGTTTTTCGAATGCGATATTTCATGGGAGTTAAATAGTTTTTCTTTGACTTCGTATGCAGTTGGGTAGGTAGGTGACTAGCTAGTGGCATTGGGCTTCCCGATATTTTGATACAACGTGATGATAATGCAAATCTACAGGGGATTCAATCATAATTGAACATGAGCATTTGATTCAATTGATAACTATGTTACGCATTTTGTTATTTTAAGTGTTGGGTTTAAATTTTTATTTTTCAAATTAAAAAAAAAATTAGTATTTTTGTGAAGTGATGGGATAAGATAGATATCGATCTATCTTGAACCAATTGGTTTAATTTAATTTCATATAATTATTTTTAATAATTAATATATATTGATTTTAGATTTTAAATCCTAACATTTATAACTTTCTCTTGAAATTTAGACAACGACCTCCACTGTAAAAAGAAAAAGGTTTATCTTTGATGTGGTGGAGACCTTAAATAAAAAGTTAGTGAATACCTTTTTTTTATAGTTCAATTCAATAAAAACTTAAATTAATTAATTTATACAATCACTTTTAAGTAGTATTCAATATGTTTCGAATTTCAACATTTGCATCCTCTTTCTTTATATTTAGATAATGACTTCTATTGTGAAAAAGAAAAAAAAAATTATCTTTCATGTTATAGACGCCCTAAATAAAAGAGTTAGTGGATGCATTTGGTAGATTCAACAAATTTTAAATTTAGCACTTTTAAACATAAAGGTCGATTAAATTTAGCTCTATCTTAGCTAATCCAATCGCCATTCACTGATACTATATTCAACGATTAAATATAGTATATGTACTTTGAAAATATACAATATGATACATATAATTTCAATCCATCTACTAATGCATCCCAACCTTTTAACACTATTAAATATATGCTGAGGTATTAGTTGACTTATCTTATTAGGACACGTGGACAAGAAAGGTCGCATCATTTACTAAAACCATCAAAATTTCCTCTCTTTTCTCACTTGTTTTAAGTCGAACCAGTTAGTCATCAATCAGATTTAGTATGAAGGGTCGAGTTGGTCTTAAAACAAGTGCAAATGAAAGAACTTAAAGGCAAGAAGAGAGGAAAGGAGAGAAAGGAAAAGGCAAAAAAAAAAAAAAGGAAAAAAGGAAAAAAGAAAAAATTAAAATGTATTTTAAAAAAATAAAATTTATTTTAAATTTTTGTTAAAAATAACATGCGGCAATGTCTTATAAGCAAATTGTACATGTTATCATTAGGAGCTAATGATGATTAGACTATATTGATAGATAAAATGATACCACAAGTATCACATTGCACACTTTTAAAGTATAGGTATTATATCGTACAAATCATTATAATTCAAGGATTAAACGTGATATTAACCCTAAACAATACGCTAATATTATTATCTCTTTTTGTGTTCATTCTGTATTATCATTCACATAGTAAATTATTAAAGTATTTAATACAAGTAATTTTTAATCATAATTTTTATAAAATTTAATTTTAAGTTGAAATTATACTATTATAATATATAATTAAGTAACTAACTAACAATAATTTTTTTTTTTTTTTTGCATTTTCAACTCTTAAACCTTAATCTTATGTGCTCTTCAAACAAAACTATTTGTCTATTTAATTATCAGTGTATAGAACTATATGTATGCTTAATGTGATTGATAATGTATGCACGTAGAGTTTATCAAATTAATTGTTTTATTTATCAATATGACAATATATCACAATTTTATAATAAATTATTTAATATCCTTCTTGTTAATAAATGTTGATATTAATATACAAATATAATTAAAAAGTATCTTATCATATATAATGTTGACTTAAAAATAATAATAATAATTCATTTTTGGACTTAAACATAATTGCATTTAATATAAAATTTCAAATAACGTAAAATCCAACTTAAATTTAAATTGAAGATAATCTAAATTCAAAATCATTGAATCGCAAAATGAGTTCAAATAAAAAAATCAAACCTAAAATAATTTAAATTTAATATAATTTGAATTTAAAACAACCCGACTCGAATCCATCCAAACCAAAGTCATCCGACCAAATCTTCATTACCCCCACACTTTTTTGGCAATCTTTCCCACTTTCTTAGCAATTATCTGTCACATTCTTCTTAGCAATTATCTGAAAATGTTTATTACTTTATTTAAGGTATAGAATACACAACCAAAATAATCTATGAATAAAATTTAATGATTTTAAATAAAGTCAAAAAATTAATTAAAAAATCAGCGATTTATTTGGAAATACATATATTTATTTTAAGATGAAGTGACAAAAAATATCAATTCCATTTCAAGGATGCGATGCTTATGTATTTTTATTTTTAAAATTCAATAGCTAAATTTTTAAATAGGCTTTTATATATTTTTTAATTAAATTTCTTAAATTCAGTTGAGCACTTTTATATTATTTTACATGAAATCATTAAAAAAAGAAAAGTTTAATTAAATAAAAATAGTACATTAAGAATTTAATTAATTAAAATAATATTTTCAAGATTTAATTAAATGAAATAAAAAAATTTTCAAAAAATTATTTAATATAATAAAAAGAATAAAAGATAAATGCTTAATTAAAAAAAGTTAAAAAATACGAAATATTAATTTGATTGGTTAGGTTTATAGCTTTGGTGGTGGGAAGAGTTTATACAATAAGTTAATAATTTGTAGATTATATGGGAGTTTGTCCCTTAAACGTTTACATTTGCTTGTACGTACTGCACTTTGCAAACGGGAGTGAAAGTTAAGGTTTGATCAACGCCAACTCCGGCGGCGAACGGCGGAGAAAGTGAAGCCCTGCCCTGCCAAATCAAAAACAGAAGAATTTGAGCTGTTGTGTCAGTTTTTAGCTCCCATACCAATGTACCCGCTCCACCATTAATTTTTCTTCTCCCCCCCCCCCCCCAAATTAGCAACAACATCCAATTACGAAAACCATGGAGTATCTAGAATCGAACCGAGAAGAAAAATAAAATACATTTTTTTTCTCCTTTCTCTTTCAATGTTCTATTCCTTTTTGCCACTTTCCGAAACCAAAATTGAAAAATGACGGTGATTGACATCCTCTTCCGAGTCGATGAAATCTGCAAGAAATATGAGAAGTACGATCCCGAGAAACAACGCGAACTCAATGCCTTCGGCGAAGACGCCTTCGCTCGCCTTTACTCTCTCATCGAGGCCGACATCGACAAGGCTCTCTATGTTCGGTTCTTTTTTTTCCTAACCCCTTCGTTTTATTTATTTTTTTCCTTTTCAAGCGTTGATTTCCCTTTTTTTTTTAAACAAATTATTTTTGGAATAAATGCAGAAATCTGAGATGGTTTCCACGGAGAAGAATAGAGCAGCGGCGGTGGCATTGAGCGCTGAGGTTCGTCGGATAAAGGCTCGATTGATGGAGGAAGTTCCTAAGCTACAAAAATTGGCTAAAAAGAAGGTCTAATTCATTTAATTAGCCTTTTTTTAAGCTCCGAAGGAATGTTTAGTTTCAGCCATTTGCGTAATCAATAGCATTCGGATTTTTATGACAAGCCAAAGACAAAAACTTTGGGGTATCTTTATTTGTTTTAAAAAAATTATCTTATTCTTTAATGATGATTTTTTTCATTTATGTAATATATAGCACTAGATTTTATAATCACTAAATATCAGTAAGCATGAATTAGGTTGAGACTGCAAATTAAAGAAACCTAGGCATTGGATTTGCCTATGTTCAAAATTTTCAGCATTGTTCTGATTGATTGTGCAAACTCAAGATTACAGACGGTTGACAGTGAATTTCTTCTATTGAAAATTGCCATCGGTTTCCAATTACAGGTCAAGGGAATTTCCAAAGAGGATCAAGAAACTCGTTTTGATCTGGTTCTTGCGCTACCCGAGAGGATTAAAGCCATTCCAGATGGGTCTACTACTGCTGCAAGCCAGATAGGTGGATGGGGAGCTTCAGCATCTAACAAAAATATCAAATTTGACTCATCAGGTAATTGAGGGTGATGCTTCTTCCTCGAGTTAAACTTATCTTAAATGAATTTTTGAATTGATTATTGATTTTTTACTTCACTTTTTCCCTGTCCTTTACTGAACCTTCAGAGGAGCGCTTTGATAGTGATTTTTACCAACAAACTGAAGAGTCGAACCAATTTAGACAAGAATATGAAATGAGAAAAATGAAACAGGCATGTAAGCTTCCTTATATTTCATCTTTCTAGCAATAGCTTTAATATATACTCCACAATCCAAAGTGGTCTCCGCTATCTTTGTGCACTATCATTTGATTATATTTAACATGTGAGCAGGATGAAGGTCTTGATATAATATCAGAAGGATTGGATGCACTGAAAAATATAGCACTTGACATGAATGAGGTTTGTTATTATGTGAATAATTTTGGTTTGCTTATAAGATATTAGAGGCAGCAAGAGATTAATTTCTTGTTTCAATATATTCAGGAAATTGATAGACAAGTTCCTCTGATGGATGAAATTGATACAAAGGTGAGAATTTTCTTAATTCCATGTCTCTTTAGTTTGGCCTTAGAATCAATTAATTAAAAAACATGGACAAGATTCACAAATGCATCACTTAATGTTACTAATGGTGATTTTGCAGGTGGATAAGGCAACATCTGATATTCAAAGGACTAATATTAGACTGAAGAAAACAATTACCCAGGTAATTCATACAAATGATTGTTTCGATTGTCAAATTCCTCCCATCTAACTTGCCCGGATTCATTAGACATTCTTTTTCTAGGAAGGTTATAGGGTTCCAATAAATAGCATTTTGCTTTTGTTGCAGATAAGGTCCAGCCAAAATTTCTGCATTGACATTATTCTGCTGTGTGTCATTCTAGGGATTGCTTCCTATTTGTACAAGTAAGCTCCCTATCTTATCTTCTTGCCTTTCCGATCTTAAGATCATGATTTCTGGATGCAAATGTTAAATGCTTTTGCCACCAGCTCTCAACTTTATTTTTTCAGAACAAATGGTTTTATTTTCTGTTGTATGACCGATTACGGAACAGTTGAACCTGCTTACTTAATTATTAGCTTCCATAATAAAGTTATGATGCTTGCTGTCCGGATTCCAGAAGCATCAGTTAAGAAAGATGATTATGAATTAGCATCCTTATTGGGCAACTGAATCCACTTTTTGAAGTTGAATGTAGTGCATGATGTGATTGGCAAGACAATTTTCTGGGAACTGCATATATAAATACAAAATTGACAAAAAAAAGAAATCTGCATCTTGTCAGAACCCCTCATCTTGTTTTCAATCATTTTGCTTTAAGGAACAAATCCAATAACAATTCAATTTCCAGTCTCCCATCAGCTCTTTTTGATTTCCTCTATATTCTTATTCTTGTGAGATTAGTCAATTTAAAACACTTGGATTAGTTTTTGAGGTAAAAGTTTTCCCTTTTATGCTTTGCCAGCACTTCCTAGTTTAGGTGGTCAGAAATACTATTTTCTCATGATGTGCAGAGAACTAATAGCTTTTTGCATTGAATTGATTGGACTGGATTTTATACTTGCTTCATTTTAGATCACCTTAATAATTCTAGAAGCCGATAATCTGAGAATTGTATATATTACTTGTTAATCATCTTTTAGTTTGCTGTGCTTTTTAAGTCAAATTTTTCTAATGAGATCTTTCTCTGTTGCAGTATACTGCACTGAATTGATTAGAGGCTTCTTCCACAGTTACTTTGATCATATTGGTCTATGGTGCAAAACTCTTCCATGAATTGATTAGAGGCTTCTTCCACAGTTACTTTGATCATAATGGTCTATGGTGCAAAACTCTTCCATTAATCGAGGCTTTTTGTGTATCCATTTATCATGCGGTCTGTATTCATTTATTGTACTCCCCTCAGGAAACTAATTTGAACCGGGTTCTTTTATTGACTGCGAAATAGTTTTTGTTACTGTAACGCGACATGATCTTTCTGCCTTGCAACAATATATGTCTTTGCTTTGTAGCAAGGCTGGGTATACCAAAAAATGTTTATATTTTTTACATTTCAGTATCTTCTAATTTGGCAACTTTTTATACTTTCTGGGAGGCACTTTCTATTTGTGCCGATAATATTAGTCAATTTCACTGCAATTTCTAGTCAGAAAGCTCACAAATATACCACTACTTAACATGCTTCACGTGTAGATCACAAGAACAACAGGTAATACATAGACTGCAGATTAGAATTACACACCGCCGGCAACCAATCTGGTGAGCCACTCCAATGTGCGCTTATTTTTATTTTTTCTGGACATAAGCTGAAATTTATGTTCCTGATTTCATCAATTCAGTGATGAATCAAGGCCTTTTTGAAGTGTTCATTAGCTTAAACATATATACATGAAGGCCAACTATTAAGCTCATGGAATTCAATAATAGAATCTGTTGCGTAGGGGTTGTAGATCCCACCTTGAGATTGGTTCTGGCTGCAGTAGTTCAAATCATTTTGAGGAAGTATTGTGATAGGTAGAAAATCTTCATTGTTTTTGTCGTTGTTCAGCTTCTTGTTAGATAGAATTAGATTCTGTTGCCTATTTCCCAAACTAAGTTTTCTTTTCAGTGGGGGGAAATAGTTGTCCGAAGAAGGAACTAACAAAGGCAAATTCACTTGGTCAGAACCTTCTTCGCTGACTAAAATGAAGCTGTTGCTTCCCTGGAATGTGGCAGTTGAATTTGTCTCCATAGGAGATAAAGCTTGTCCAGCAAGTAGCAAAGCTAATACTCGGCAATCTTGGTTTAGACAATCCGTTATGATGTTCGTTCTACAGTGTGTAAATGTAGGTTGCATCTTCTCAATTGTGGGTGAGTATCTCATCAATTCTGTACTGCAGCTATCTTGCACTTCTAATATGTTCTTTGATATATTGCCTTTTTTCCGAACCCGGCATAGCACCCAATCATCCAACTGCGGAAATAAGGGATAATTTTTTTCATGCATGTGCTTGGATTGGACAAATTGGTCACATGATAAATTGGACATCTGAGATGGATGAAAGTAAAATGCAAAGCAGGAGTTGAAACTGGCATCAGGGGTTTGGGGGGGGGGGGGGATAAGGGGACAAATACCCTGTTATAATTATGGTTTCAAATTCATATCTAGCTCCCATTTATCTCCGCTATTGAATGCCCTGGATCTTGAGGAATAGTTATAGACATGAAAGTGCCATGTGGTATATTTGACTGACATGTTTATTTTCTAAGCACAATGAATTGGAGTCAGAGAAACCTCAAAAGTTTGATTGCCCGGATTTTAATGTGTCGTAAGATCTGTAAATGTTTTCTATGGTAAGAATAAATTTTCGAGACACTTTTGACATCTCTTGATAATTTTTTTTCACAATACTAAGATCTAAAGCATAAGAATCAGCTTCATGAATTCCATCCCTGTGATGCTATAGCTATAGGTCATGTACTTTTGAAATATACAATAGCTGTAATCTTCCCATAAGTCTCTCAGAAGTGAAGCACCTTTATAAAGAAGCAAACAAAGGAACAGAATGGTTAGAATGCTTGGGCTTTGCCTGAAGAGAATACTGCTAGAGTATCTCATCATAATCTGATCTCCCTCGTTTCTTGATGATGTGGCGATAGTTTGGCTCCCTAGATTATCAGAGATAAGCTTTAGATAGTTTGCCTTATGCATCTTTAACCCTGATGGAAATAACGTAAGATGGTATAGACGCAAAAGAGAACTTCCTATTGCTCTCAGACTGTATTTCTATTGCAGAATATGTATCTTCTATGACTCGTAGCTATGCTTGACATAAGCTATCGTCTAGTATGAAAAAAACCATATATTCCTGTTTCTAAAATACCAAAGGAAAGTGTAAGGTAATTAGTGTCATGTAGATCATCATGCAAACTTACTCTCATGGACCGTTTTGATCTTGAGGGCTTAATCATCACGTCCAACTGTCTGTACTCGTTCATAATCCACTGTGTCTTAACTCCCTTGGGGGGTCTACCTGTGTAAAACACTAGATCTTTCTTGACTCCAATGCACTTTGATCCAGCAGAAGTGAGTATAGGCTTGTCAGTACCAGTAGCCTTCCAGTAACCTGAAGCTGCTGCTCTGTTCGTTCGTACTCCATTTGGATACTTTCTGTCTCGTGGACTGAAGAAATACCACTGATCTTCTCCGAACAAAGCTTTTTCTGCAAAAATCAAGTTCGTTGAATGGCAGATAAAAGGTTAGTATTAGAACTTTTATAATATGAGAGAATTGAAGATGAAAACATGATGATTAGATAGTGTAGAAGACAGACTGGGTAGCTCCCATGGGTTATATTTATACAGATCTATTTCAGTGATTACAGATGCTGGGAGCGGACGCGAAGTCACTTTATTTTGCAGGTAATGAATGATGAGCTCCTCATCAGATGGATGGAACCTAAAACCTGGAGGAAAATGAAATTTTAAATTAGGTTCTCTCTCCATGAAAGCCAGTTTTTTCCTCGTTCTTCTTAGGCTTTGATGAAGAGACCTAGGTAGAGCTGTATTTACAAAAGAGCATAGTGTGGAGGTTTATATACGGGTAATTTATAAAGATGGGGACATCATTTAAGATAATAAACAGGAAACAAACAATTAATATTGTCAGAGGTTTAAGGAAACTGTAAGGTAAAACGACTTGGTTGGCTTTTCCTGGTCGACATTTGAAAATGACATCCGTTTACAAGCATCTTGGAAGCAACATTGCTTTATTAGTTCTCCTTTTAGTCTTTGATGATGATGTGAGGACACAGAACACTTTGTTATTTTGATGAATTGGGATCCCAATTAATTAATAGATTTACATCAGGATGCTAATTGGTGTCGCCCATGTTACCTAGACTCAAAGGTGGGCATTGGATGCGGGCATGCATCTGATATGAGTTTGCTTAATTTTTTCATATATTTAGAGGATTGCACCTTATATTTACATTCGACTATATGACGGACATGGATATCAAGTACGAGCATTTAGGAAAAATTAAAAGTTTAAATTAGATCAAACTAATTTTTTTTAACAAAAAAAAAGTTGCGGCTAGAGAATTAAAAAAATTTTCAAATGTTGAAATTCAAACTTTAAATACTGAATGTTATCTTAAATGTGATTGCATCGATAATTCTAATACTTGAAACAGCTTGATTTTGGAAATAATTGTTAATTCATTAGATATCTAAAGTTATTGCTGCATTGCATGGACTTCTCATCAAATAATTTGAAGTTCATTTTCAACATTGTGCTTTTATCCATTTAACACTTAATCTCTATTTTATTTTTTTGGTTGATCCTTGTACTTTATTTGATTTGGCTGTTAGACAAAAAAAGATAACACTGTTAGAAAATGTTGATATGGTGTAACGTCATAAGGGTTAAATGTCATATAAGTGAAAGCACAAAGATTAAAATTGACTTTGACCTTGAAAATGTAACGATATAATACTGTGACAAATAGAATGAAAGCTCAAGAGTATAAGTGTTAGCATGAGAGATTGAGTGTCACATGAATGAAAACACAAAAGTGAAAATGGATTTTACTCAAAAATTTACCCATGCTATGTTGTAATTTAACAGAAAAATTAGATGCAAGAAGAAGAAAAGATGCTCTTATTGTCGTCATTCCTTTCTTTAACATAATTATCTACAACCCATAGTCAGTGGCGAATTACTTGTATCTTTGGCTTTAGGAAAAACAATGATATATAAATATAAAATATTTTAAATACAATTATAATATTAAAAAATATAAAAAATATGACATGAGTGCACGAATTGTTAAATCTAAGATAATATAAGAAAGCCAATCGAGGAGAATAAATTTGTGGTTCATGGTTAGATATGTCTTTTTTCTCAAACTCTTGCTTTCAATCTATGTAGTTTAGACTTGTTTATTTTTTCCAGATGAGAACAAAACGATGATACCTAGGTCTCATTTCTTTGTTAATGGAGACTACACAGTCATATATTTTTAACTTTATTTGTTCTTATAGTCATATAGGAAATAAAATTAACCTTGTTTGACTTTATTTATTTAAGTATTATGTCATTTTCAAATTTTGTGCAATTAGCTTTAAAATGACATTAAGTAAATTTAAAATTGAAATTTTATTATTTATGATTTTTTTAATTTTTTCAATTCCGATTTCTTTTGTAAAAAAAAATTATTATGTCAAATCCTAAGTGGCTTTTCGAGTAAGAATTAAGCATTATAAGATTATTGTAACTTGTTAATGTCGAAATCCCTTTAACATAGATCTGGTAATTCGTGTATTAGTATTATGTTCGTGTATTTTTGCATGTTATATCATTGTGTTTAAAATATTATTTAATTTTTATAGATTTTAATAAGTTAATAATTTTTGTTATATACATTTTGATGCATTTATGTATTCGTCTCATATTCGATATAAAACTTCAAGATTTGGCCACCTTTAAACATGTACTTTACATTATAACCAAATTGTATACGTTCTTGTAAGGTTGCATACATTTACATTATTTGGTAATAAGTAGAGATTTGTTTATATATATTACCAACAATGATTATTTTCATGGAATAAAATATCGAATTGGTCCGGTTGGTTGGATTAGTTGGATTGAGAATCAATAACATGTCTAATTTGGCAACTATATAAGAATTAGGTAATAGTTGAATCGATTAAAAATTGGTTTAATCAATAAAAAATTGAATTGCAAGGGTAAAAAATTTGATTTTATATAATTAATAATATTAGAATTTTTTAACCTTTTAGTTTTATATCAAGGATCATACTATTAAGCCAAATGCATTTTCTTGTGTCAACTATATTTAATATTTATTTTATATTAATGTTTAAATATAAAAAAATTCATATATCAAATCAACCGGTCCAATGGGTGACCTTCAATCTAGCTTTTTCAACATCAATTATTTTCTAAAATGCTTTTTTTTAACCAAAATCCAATTTTGAATTAACATAGTATGCATAATTGTTAAAGAAATGATGTTTGAAAGTCGATAAGTATTTTCAAAATATTGCTTCCAAAAGTGTTGATTGTTTATTCAAGATACGTTTATTCTTTGAGAGGTGTTTTAAATATCATTTGAAGCTTATAAATATTTTCATTAAAATTTAATTTATTGAACCTTTACATTCAATCTCTTAATGATCAAATCATTCTCTCTTATTTTCATTTATTTTATTTAAGATTTATTTTTGTTTATTTAAAAAAAAACTCGTTCTTGATTTTTTTCATTTAAGCTTTATATGTTGAATTTTTTAATACAAAAGAAACCGTAACTTTAAGATGAGAGAAGGGATTCAGATTCTAAGATTCGAATTCTAAACTAACTAAATGTCAGCTAATTACATTTACCAATCAAATTAAACTTCGTATATTTATATGCTGAAATTTATGTGTAGAAGAGTTCATTCATACCATAAATGACCTCAAACAAAACTTTCTAAAAGCAGCTTAATTGCCCAATTTCTTCATTTTTTATTCTCCATTAACTGTATTAGTTACCAATACAACATTTTGCACTTTCAATTTTATTTAAGAGGAAAAAAAAAAAAACCACAGTCTCCTTATATGACCAGAGCTTATGATAATTAACAATGTAGTATTGATGCAGCTATTTAGTCTTTAATTAGCAGTTCAATCAACTGCAATTTCAAAGTGCAGCTTCACATGTCTACTTCACGTTTGAAAATTTTGTCGCCAGACAGTACGGGACATTGGCAAACGGGGAAGCTTCGTTGGCCACGTAAAAAAAAAGTGGCCTTGATTTTTCTTTTTCACATGCAAATGGGCTTTACTCCAACCAAGTCCATAATTAAAAAAAAAAAAAAGCATCTATGCATTTATATATATATATATATATATATAGAGTACTTTTGATTGCATTATGCATGTGATTGTGAATAAAAACAAAAGAGTTTTTTTTTGTTTAAAAATTTGAATCCTCTTGCTACATTGTTATATCAAGTGTGTGGAAAAAAATTATTCAAAAATTTAAAATTCAAAGCCTATTTTTTTTAATTTTGTAAGACTTTTCTCTTGCCCTTACTTTTATTAACCGTTAAATGGTTAAAATTAAAATTAAAATTTATTAAATATCATATTTTAAAAATAATATCGTAAAATAGCTCAACTAAACAAAGATTTATATATTATATTTTGATACATGATGACTTTGAAAAGAAAAAGATATTTGAAATCAAATTAAGCTTATATGCGTTACTAACATTTTTTTTTGGCCATTAGGATAAAAAATTTTAGGCAGGGTTCATATTTTTGTCGAGTTTGTTTACTATATAATTGCCCCTATATTTTATGTAGCCGCCATGCAATGGGACCTTAAAAACCTAACAAATGAAGAATTT
>JBBYHM010000027.1:7214141-7267189 GCA_038381775.1 Adansonia rubrostipa
TATATGTATATATTTATTTCTTGATTGATGGATGGATTATATTTTTAGTTTGGAGATGAAGTAAGTGTGTCAAAATTGTTCTCATAATTAGTTCTCATTAATAATTTTTGTTGACTAAAAACTCCAATTGCTTATTGCTCTCGGTTTCTCATAATAGGACATCTATATTGTTCAAAGCTGGTTACATATATATATATATACATTTTAAAGCTTATTATTAGATTCTATAAGATTAAACGCGACATAAACATAATACGGAATAACATGATATGATATGAAAATAATATGAATACGATAGTAATATAAGAATATATTAAAATATATATAACATGAATTATTAACATGTCAAAACTTATATAAAAACTTATATAAATATATATAACATTTTAAATACAATTATTATGCAAAAAAATAGACAAACACGCTATGAATATATATAAATTTTTAAAAAATAAAGACATTCAAAACCATTTGCAAAAATTAATAAATAGGCGCTTCATATATTTTTAATTGTGGTGCATTTAGCACCAAAAGAATACACCGGACGACAATTTTATATTTAATTTTGTTGCCTTTTGTAAATATTTAATTATTTAATTGCTAAATAATAAATTTATATTGTTGATTTTTATTTTTTTTTCAATTTTTATTTAAAAAATTTCAGATTATTTCGTGTTATTAACTTTCTTATTATCTTTTTTATTTTCATTTTGTTACTTTACTTTCCATTTTTTATTTGTTAAAAGTTTTTTTATCTACTTTTCATACTATATACATATGTGTTAATATTTTTGAGTGAATTTTTTTTAATTTTAAATTATTTAAAATGTTATAAAATATATTAAAAATAATAAATAATTAAATATTACTTTGTCGAATTTTAAGTATATTACTATAAATTATTTATCAATTTTAATCTAATATTTTTAATGATAATTTTTTTTTTCATTTACATCTTATATCATCGTCGGAACTGCTTTTGCATTCACATTTTACCATTCCTTGCTCTTTCCATTTCCCAATTCCTTCCTCTCTCTTTCAACTATATACGTTCTTTTTTTTTGTTTTTTTTTTTTTGGTAATGAAAATCATACCATAGACGATATAGTTCTAATAAAGGAAAAGAAACCAAGAAATAGAATACCAGAAATCTGAAACAAAAAACCAAGAATTTCATAATAATAATAATAAAGGGAGAAAGAACCAAAATAAAGGGAGAATGATTTTGGGTTCGGAAGATTTTAGATGTTTGATTTATAAAATCAATTAAAAATAATTAAAATATAATATAAAACGAAAGAGAATCACAGAAATAACTTTAATCCATAAATACATCAAAATTTATATAACATAAATATTAACGTGCAAAAACTTATATAAATATATAATATATTAAACATAATTATATTATGTAAAAATAATATGAATGTGATTAAATACGTAAATTATCAAATTTAGATATTTTTTTTTCATTGGAATTTAGAATGACAAAAATGGAGGTTTTGGGTGAAAAAGTCGTGGGGTCTACTCTTTACATTCAGATCTAGGATTATTTAGAGTGTTTGTTTCTTTTTGAAAAAAAAATTAAAGTAGCTGGTAAGTTGAAAGAGGAAATCAAGAAAACTATTTAGGTACATTTAAAGTGAAGAACTGGCATAGGTTGGCAATTAATGTTAAGAATTGGCAATAATATTGACAGAAAGATCAGAAGGTTACAATCTTAAAAGTGTAGGAAGTAATAATTGATTTTTAAAATATATATATATATAAATCGAAATGTAGGACCGCCCAAATTAGAAATTCGGTATCGCTATCAAATTAAGTGCCAATCGATTAGGTTTAGGTATGAGTTGGACCACTGGATTCAATAATAGTTGAGAATTCTCTCTAGACTGGATGGACCGGCAATTTTGATGTGATTGATATTCGAATGCACTGGGAAACTGCTAACTGCAACTTTCTTTCATTATCATGAGATTATTGCCAGAAATCCGCATGAAATTTCCCGAAACTCTATATGAAATTGTAATTCTGATGCGATAAGGATCAAATAGAAGTTGACATTATGAGTTTCCTCCTCATGTGGGGAACTTTCGAAATATGAACATTTATGAACGTATTGATAACGAAGAGAAGCCTAATGTTTAAATCTCTCACCGTGTTGTGAGTTTTGGCCCACTATATTACATTTTCTCCGATTTTATACTATTTGTTAACTACTTTTTTTTCCCTTGTCAGACGTAATAGTTGTGTTTGATCATTATTAATTTCTGAATTTATTGTTGTCATTTTCATGACAATTAATCAAAGACTTGCAAAGCACAGACTATTGCAAAGTATCAAACTTGGTGTTCTTCAACGCATATTCCGAAATTTAAATTAATCTTTAATTAGTTAATATATTGATTTTGCATGATCTATTACTCATTACAACTTAATATATATATATGTATATATGTTGCTTTAAGGTTAATTTATGCTAAATTCAAATCATCGATGAAACCTAGCATAGATATGAGTAACCATGTAGAAAAGGTTAATATAGGGTATATATATGTTCTACCTAACTTAAAGAAGCAATCGTTAAAAACCTAATTAACTAGTTTACGTTTATATTCGCTGCTGGAAGTCTTGTAGTTTCCATGTCAAATAACAAGAGATTATATTAACTTAAGAGGCAGTGTAGGGCAGAGGTGAAGCCAAAAATTTATTTTGGATCGAAATTAAAATATAAATTTTTTTAAAAAATTAAATAATTTTTTTACTATTTTTTAATAAAAAATTTTTAAAATAAAAGAAATTGGCAGCCATAAGAGTAAAGGCCCCTTATCTGCCCCTAGCTTCGCTTATAGTGCGTTGGGGGGAGGGGGATGAATGTTCAAGAAGTTTGCCCACTCCCATAACAGCAACTTAAGGGGGATTATATAGTCTAATAATTAATTAATTAATCATAATTTAGAATTATATAAAATTTATCAAAATTTTATACAAATCTCACACTTATAAATATGATGGATTAAACTTGTATAAGGGTTAGATTACTTTACAAATTAACTTTGGATAAATATTTTAAATTTTAAATTTCAAGCTCGATCTTTGATTATTATATAATTATTAACGTTACTCTTAAATATGGGCAACCTACTGGTTCGGCTTTTCGAAGGCCAAAAAAAATTCATAAAAAATATAAAATAAAATAATCAAGTTTCAAATTATAAGCTTAAACTCAATTAACAACTATTGAAAAATCTTTTACTATATTTTTTTAAAAAATTCATAAAAATATAAAATAAAATAATCCTAATATTTAATAATCACAATACCATATATTTTTTTAATTTTTGTATCGATACATATTACTTTAAAAAAGAAAAAACCTTTTGATGATAACATTTTTGAAATAAAAAGCTTTTGGAAAGAATTGTAAGTAGTTGCTTCGTAAACTTTCTCAAGTTGCATTTGTTGATAACAACTTTTGGGGTGATTTTGGATCATCCCCAATTAAATAAGCAAGTGACCATTTATTTTAGGATCATAATTTAAGATGCGATGGATAGTAAAAAATTGTTAGATTCCTTTTATGAATTTCGAAATCATGAATTTGGGTAATTTATAAATTCAAATATTAAATTTACTATTTACAGTAGATTTATATATAAAATTTTTAATACTTGTCCTTTGAATCCATTTTTGTTTGGTTTAGATAATATCTTATAGTAGAATCCACTTTATTTGTACTAATAATAGATTAAAAATCCAATAGCCATTTATATATTTTATTTTTTTCAAAATATTAATTTAATAAATTTATATATTTAACAGATTTGGATATTGATGCTTGCCTTTATGTTGAGTTGGATCTTACTAAGACTATTTTCTTGGAAGTCTTTTTCGGGGGCGATGGATATTTCTCTTCAAACTAGACACGTATTAGAATAGTAAGCGAATAATAAAGGGATTTAGATTTTGGATAAATTAAGTAGATTTGAATATTTATAAAATTATAAATGTCTAATCTTATAAATATATATTAATAACGGAATTTAAGAAACTAAAAAAATCATGCACTTAAATAATCAAGTAAAAATTTATTATGAGTCCCTACAAAAAATATTTTAGTTCTTGTATTATTAAATAATTTTACAAATATATATTAAATATAATACTATTAAATTTAGTATTTTTAAAATTATAATAAATGAAAAAATGATTAACAATGTTTAAAAAAGTCATTTAAATACTAATAAAATTTTAATTTAAAATATGACGTAAAATTTTAAATTTTGTTCAAAAATAAGTTTGGGTTTTGAGTTGAGAGTGGGTCATTTTTCTACATAAAATTTATACAATACGAATTATTAACATATCAAAAAATATATATAAATATAACATATAAAAATATACTAATATTATGATACATATACACAAATTGTTAAATTTAATTTTCACTTTATGGTTCTATCCACTTGATTACTTGAGTTTAATCAAGTCTACATATAGAACAAAAGGTAGTAAGAATTTTATTAAATATACTTTCTTTTTTTCAAAGCGAGTGGAGTCACTTGCATGATTTTATCCACTTAGCTACATCTAGATAATTAATGTAATCAATTTTTTTGCGGTATGCAATCAATAATTGTAAAACTTTTGGTTCAAAAAGATAATGTAAAGTGTGAATTTCAAATCTCAAAACTAAGTCAAAACTTTTAATGAGGTAAAGTAAATATCAAAGATTATTATTTGACTTATCTTACATTACATGCATGCATATGTAAAGTGTTATCACATGTCAAAGCTTTGTATTTAATATTATTGCAATTAAGGTAATTGAGAATTAGTTTAAATGATATGCATGTTAAATAAATCTTTTTAAATTGTAGTTAGGTTTGAAAGAATTTAAATACGTAATATCTTTCACATTAATTGAGTAAAATAAGAGTCGGAGATTAAGATAAATTAAAAATTAATGCAAAAAAATGAGTAGAATATTTATTTATTGAAAAAAGAATAAGTTGAAAATATTATTAAAATAAATTTAGTTAATGATATAAGATTTGGGTTAGAATTAAAAAAAAAAATAAAATTACAAGGGTAGTTTTGCTAAAAAATAAAATATATAAACATTCTTTTTCTATTTTATATTATAAATTTAACTTTTGCTTTTATTTTTTAATATGTTATTAATTCAGATGATTTGTTGTTAATTCATGATATAAAATAATTCCATCCTAAAATTATCGAAGGTTCAGGTCTGAGTATGATATTTAGTGATTTGGCTAACTTGAATCACAGTTCAACTAATAAAAATATTTTTATTTAAATATAATTATAAAAATAATTAAATAGTAATATAAAAGTAGCATTTAATATATATTAAATAATAAAATGAGTTTACAAGCTAGGTTTGGGTAAAGAATTAAAAAAAAAATGGGCCGTCACGATGATCACTTCTACTAAGTCTACCCTTTTAATATTAGCATTCTATTTTATGTTATAAATTTAACTTGAGTTTTTAATAAATTTATCAATTAAATTATTGTTCTGTTTACTCTTTATATTAACTCAATCATCCTTTGTAATACTAGTAAGAAGCTAAAATGTCTAAACTATTTAACAATTCAACTACTCATAAATGAAAAAAAAATTATAAATAAATTTGTGAATAGTCGAACAGTTGATACTCTAACATTTTTTTTTAATTTTATATATATATATATATATATATATATATATTTTATGTGCAGTTATGTTTCTGGACGTCGTAACTCATTAAGAAACAAGCAGGTTGAAATCTGCAAAACTACTAAAATTGACATTCATTCATTACTTTAAAACTGGGGAAAATTAATAATCACTTGGTGAAACATTGAAATTAAGATTGAAAATCATGGAGGATGTTCTTTTTACAAGACTTTTATGCACAGTTACGTGGTGAATTTAGGAAAAGTTTGAACACCGGTTGTTTGCGTTGGCCCCTACGTAACATCATGCCGCCATGCAAAGGCAAGCAAGCATGGAGACTAAATAATTCGATTTTGGAAATTACAAAAAAAAAAAGAAAAGACAACATCAACAACAAATTACTTGATTATCAATTATTATCTGATTAAATATATATTTGATTTACTGATAATATATAAATTTATATGATATCAATAAACTAATAACGTTACCTCAACAAAAATAAAATTATTTATATTTATTTTTAAAAATTTTTTAATAAAATAATATGATCTATCAATTTATCGAATATAAATCTTTATATAATGGTCAATAATATCACGTGGTTTTTGGTGGTTGATTTCGAAACAAGAATTTTCTAGATTTGGTCGTGCTTGTAAAACAAACTTAGGGTACAACAACGTACTAATTGCCCAACTTGTGAAATGGATGAACCTAGACAATTTGTTTGAAAAAAAAAAAAAAAAAAAGAGTGTAAATGGACCTTTTGTTTCTGCCTGTTTAAAAAAAAAAAAAAAAGTCAAATTGAATCACATCTCTTCCTCTACATTTGATACCATCAAAATTTGACCAAAGGCCATTGTACTCTTGGCCATACCCTTTTTCCCTTTTTGCTTTTTTTTCCACCAAAAAGTTTAGGTGATGAGATCAGACTATCTTACTTCACAGTCAGGGTACGGCGTAGAATTTAACGAGAACTTAAAATTGAGTTTATAAATCACCTATCAGTGGAGATTATTGACAACAAGATCCAAACCAAGGCCAGTAAAACTTACCAAAAGGTTCGAGCCTTGAAACTTGTATTGTTTGTGAGAAAGATATAAAATCTGATAATTTCTTAAGCAAAACTTTCGTTATTATTTTGCAAAACTTGGTTATATTCTTTTGAGCTATATATATATATATATATATGTTTTTAGAGATGAATTATCAATTTAGCATATATAGATTCTTCCCATTTGGTTAACTATTACTTCAAATTAATATATTAAATTGTACACCCATTAACCTTTCATAATGGTAACAGTTAGTAATAACTTAATCAAGTTGATGGAAAACGTTGGTTTTTCTTTTACAGACAGGTGACCAAAGCCGACGAAAATTGGAAAAAGAGAAATTATAAATGTTGGGATTGAACTTCGTATTAGACTTTTTTCATGTGTTGGGTTATTTTTCCGGTCTAATAGATCTGGTGCACTTGCACTTGGGCAGGTCTTGGACATATATATGTTTCGAATTCAAACTTGTCTAGCCTAGTCCGAATTATTATGTAATAATAAACATTATTTAAATTTAATTTAAAATATCAATATCAATATAATTCTTTTGTTAATATTTGAACAATAATTTAAGCTTTTGGACTGGATTAAACTTAATTTAAGCTTGATTAAAAAATCTAAAAAAAGTTTACATCATAATTCAACTCGATTTATGAATACTTATACCTCCAACTGTGTCAAAAACTATAGCTTTTAAAAAACGGTAGTAGAATTATTAAGTTCTAAGTTCAAAACATTGACTTATTGATGCTTACATTGAAAATTTTAATGACAATTTGTATTCTAATTTATCAGACTAATTAAAAATGTCAATGTTATCTCAACTCTATTAAAGAAGTATATTTAGAAACATTAAGTTCCTTTAATAATATTAATGTTCTTTAATTAATTGCTTAGCCTTTGGTGGTACAAATTGCACACAAATGAAAGTCTAGGTTGCTCAAAGTTAGATAATCTTTTATTGATTTTTTTTTTAACTATTTCTTTTTCCATATTTTTGGATGTTTAGAATTATATCTTTATTTTTGGTTAAATACATTTATTTTTTAGATTTAATAAAAAATACTTTTATTCTCATTTTGTTTGAAAAAATGTCTTCTTATCTTGGAGGTAAGATTTATTGAAGAATACAATAACTCCCCTCACTTGTTATTTATTAAGATAATTTAAAATGAAAAAACAAATGTACCCTTAGTTTTTGTCTTTTCATTCTTTATTTTATCAAAAGTTTTTTAAACAGATATAATGAGATTTTATTAATTTTAAAATTATCTTTAATCATAATCAAGTTAAATTCAAATTTTAAAAACTCAAGTACATGTTAAATATTTTAAATTTATCTTCAATTAGCTCAATTAAAAATAATTAGCTTTGAGATGAATGTATTATATTATTATTTAAAATAAATAATTACCATTACAGTAAAAGTTTTACTAATAAAGAAATTAATTAAAATAAAATATAAATGAAGGATGGAAAAAGAGGAAAAAAATATGAGAATTTTTAATATTTAAAGTAAATTTTGAACAAATGTTAATTTGATTAATGGAATCCTATGTTAGTTGCTTTTTTTGGAGAGATAAACTGTGTTCATTTAAGTAATAGAGTTAAGTTTTTCTTAATAAAATCTCAAAATGATAATTATATATTTTTCTTCTTTTTTCTACCTTTTTTTTTAAAAAAAATTCTTTAATAATTTCATTTATTAGTAAAACTTTTTCAAACATTGATATTAATTTATTTTAAAAAAGTTTTGAGTAAAAACAAAAAAAAAAAACCATGAAATACAAATTTTATAAAAAACTTTTTTTTAAAAAAAATTAATATTAAATACACTAATTTTAAAAATGTTTTCTTAAATTTCATAAAAGTCAAAACACGTATATTTGTACACGCTTGTATAGAGTTTATGCTTCAAATTAACTACATTGTTTTAAAATTTATTACTTTTTTTATAAAAGAGGCCTTGGTCTAAGATAGAAGAAATGGTGCATATGTTAGGATTTAAACTCCAAACTTATTATACAATTGGCTGCATGAACCAACTGAACTATGTTATTACTTACGTTTTTCAAAATGATTTCCTCAATGTATTTTATTCATCAAATTTTATAGTCTAAACATGTGCATATATATATATATGTGTCTGTGTATAATATCATACAAATTATATGATTAAAAAACTTAATTATAATGTAAATAAAAATTAAGATTTATATTTAATACACTATCAGTATATAAATTTATATAATGTCATTGAATAAAATGTCACCTTATTAAAAATTAAGCTATTTATATTTATTTTTAAAAATTTTAATTATGTGACATTATTTTATTCATCGACAATATATAATATATCAAATATAAATTCATAAAAATTTTACTATTTTTAAAATAATATTATGACTAAGAAAAAGAAAATTTTTATAAAATTCTTATTTTCTAATGATATTTTTAACTAATTTATCGTTTGAAATTCAAAATTTAATTTAATTAATTAGTATAACTATCTTTACGTTATTTCAAACTTCGACCTTATTTGTAAAAAAAAAAAAACCACTAATTCACCGTTTGCGTAATTGCATCATGCGATATTTTAAAGGTTGACTCATGCGAGTGATCAACGGTGCATCATGATCGAAATTAATAGAACCACTTTTCTTTTTTCAATTTAATCCAAGAAATCTGGCGGTTGAATTATATATCAACTCATGACTCATGATCAATTATTTTTTTTATTTTTATTTTATTTTTATCTGTTTCTTTTGGTCCTACGCGTGCTCAAAGTCAAAGTCATCAACTTTGTCCCTTCTTCCCTTCTTTCCCTCTGCAATTTTATTTTATTTTTTTGAATAAATAAATAAAGGAAACGACTTATGACTGGCAAAATTCATTAAAAACACTTGCATTATATTCAAACCTTGCACAGTACTTGCTTCCCGTATTCACATTTCCTTTCCCTCACGTATATTGAAGTATTTATATTTGCTCTTTTTTTCTTTCTAAAAGTATTCCTCCTCAAACTTCATTCTATCAGCTGAAATTCATCATCGAGTATTCATTCAATCTGGTTAACCTCTTATTGGCAATTTGAAGTAATTTTTTTTGCTGATTTCCATCAGAGGGTATTGAGAACTGAATTTGAAGTGGGAGGAAATTAAGCAAACATGGCTGGAGGAAGTGAAGGAAGATCTTTGGAGGAAACTCCGACATGGGCTGTTGCTGTTGTTTGCTTCGTTTTGGTTTTGATTTCGATTATCATTGAACATATAATCCATATGATAGGAAAGGTATATGAATAAGAAAATATATATGATCCTGTGCTTTTTTTTTTAGCTGAATTTTTTTTGTCTTTTAATCGAAGTTTAAGCTTCAAAATTCATCATTTCTCTGCAACTTTTTGTTTCAGTGGTTGAAGAAGAAACATAAACGAGCTCTTTATGAAGCATTGGAAAAAGTTAAGTCAGGTAAAAATTAGTTTAACCCAAAACATCATCAAATTATCATTCATTTCTAGCGTTAATTAATGAACTTTGAAGGTTAATTAACACAGATACTAATCTTTCTTTCTGTTTTTTTTTTTTTTTTGAAAGAGCTTATGTTGCTTGGATTCATATCCTTGCTCCTAACAGTAGGACAAAATTTAATATCAGAGATATGCATATCTGAGGAAGTTGCAGCTACTTGGCATCCATGCACTAAGAAACAAGAAGAGAATTTGGATGAATCTGAAGACACCACTAATACCGAGCACCGCCGGAGACTTCTGATGATATCGGATTCCGGTGGAATTTTCCGGCGTTCATTGGCGGGTGCCTCGGAAGACAAATGTGCCGACCAGGTATATGAATATATGACCCACCCAAAATTGATAGACACCGTCCATTTTTGCACCAGCTTACGTAAATTGACTAATTTGCCAAAAAAAGTTAGAAAAAAAAAATTGATGATTGGAAATAAAAGTTTGTCATTTTACATGATTTGATAACTGATAATATGGGAAACATCTTATGACCTTTATGCAATGAATAGTCAATGATATTTCATGTTGAAGACTCCTTTTTTCTGTTAACTTTCTTCCATTCTACTTTTTATTTTTCTCAAAGAATTTTCTTGCTCGCTACAAACATATGCAGTGGAGACGTAGGCATTTGAAATACATGCATATATTGAATTTTTTTTCCCTAAATAAATAATCGTATTAATAATGTATATTTAATAGAACACAAAAAAAACATGAATTAATATTAAAAATAATTCTTACCTTCAATATTTCTTTCAGTGTTAATTCGTTAATATAAAATTATAACTCTCTATTTTAGCTTTTGTAAATTAATATAAAAATACTAAAGAAAGAGTTATTATATGTCAGATTAAAGTGTAATCACAGATGCATTTTCAATTGCATCACGCTTATTATAGTTTCAAAAATATTAAAATTATAAAAATAACGATCATAACATTACATAATGTATACTTGATTGTAAGTCTAAGTGAGGTGGTAGCTGGTTAATGTGAAAGCACTAAAATGATTAGTGCGTCTATTAATTAGTTAATGGATATAAATGAAGGGGCGGTGAAAATCAAGAGTGCTTGGGGTTACCTAAATTTGTTTCATACTTTCTATATATATGCAGGGTAAAGTATCATTTATTTCTTCTGATGGAATCCACCAACTCCACATATTCATCTTCGTGCTAGCTGTTTGTCACGTACTTTATTGTATTCTTACATTGGCATTGGGCAGAGCTAAGGTATTCTCTTAATACTTCTGCATCCTGCTACTTCTATTTAAGCTAGAGTTTGAAACCATTGGAACCGGTTCAATCGAGAATGGGTAACATATTCGATTTGATATTTAAAAAAAAATATTGGACTGAATAAAAATCGATTTAACGGTTTAAAAATTGAATTAATTTATTAAAATTAGTTATTTTTTTAAAAAAATATAAAATATAAAATTTAAACTTTTTAATTTTTTAATTTTGTATTAAAGACCACTCTATTAAATGTAGATTTTATTAATTATTTACTACATATATTTATTTCTTATTTAGTATTATTAATTTTTTATTTTACTATTTAAATTGTTTTGATTTGAACCGGCCATTCCAATAGGTTATATATATTAGATGAAAAACCAAATATCTCATTGATTTGACTTTCAATCCGATTATTTTCTTATATTAATTTATACAAACCTTTCCTCTATTTTTTGCTTAACTTAAAAAAAAAAAAGAGATTCGAACTAAAATTTTCGAATCAGTAAAAACAATGTACCCGTTACATTGAGTAAAATGTTCGATAATATCGTTTATATATATATATATATATATATATATATATATATATGTATGTATATAAGTAAATACTTTGGAATTGTTTTTTGTTGGCTGTAGATGAGAAGTTGGAAGAAGTGGGAAAAGGAAACTAGAACCATTGAATACCAGTTCTCACACGGTTAGTGCAAACCATATATAAATCAATTTTATTTTATTTACTTAAAAAGTTTACTGAAATGGAAAAAAAAAAAAGACGTGGTCCATGCTTGCATGTATTTTAATATCTTTAGATATTTAATATTTGTGTGATTCGTATTTTCATTTGTAAATAATGTGGAGTTTAAAGGAAAAAAAGGAAGAGAAATTAATTAATATAATTTATTATTTATTTTTTAATTAATTTTATTTTTTTTATTGGGAGTAGATCCGGAGCGGTTCAGATTTGCGAGGGAAACATCCTTTGGAAGAAGGCATTTGAGCTTTTGGACCAAAACCCCAGTCCTTATGTGGATTGTAAGAAAGTTCTCACCCTATTAATCTCTTTTTAATTTCATCTTTTACTTATTTTCTTTTTCGATAAAATAATTTCAAATGCAAAAAAAATAAAATAATTAAAACCGACATAATATTAAAAAATAATACAATTCAATAAGAATATAAAAATATTTTAAAATTTATATAATATAAATTACGACCATTTCAAAAATTTTATAAAAATATGAAATAACTTGGTCCTATAAATTTTGTATTCTCAAAAATAATTGTGAAGGTCATTGGATCAGAATAAGTAAATAAATAAATAAATAAACAGCGGTTGCAAAATTGCCTTTTAGAGTAAGGACCACAGCCATCCAACCATTTTGACTTTTCCATTTTAGTTTCACAATGGCTATCTTCTTTGAAATTGCTGGACTTTCACCATTTCTTTTAACTAATTCTTTAACCTTACTCATCCGTTAATTTAAAAAAATTATCTAATTTACTGTAAGTAAATTATTTTAAATTTTACATAATTGAATGATGCATGTCTTTAAAATATATTTAAAAAATAATTTTTTTAAAAAAATGAGATATAAAATATTATCTTAATCTGTTTATAATATTAAAAAATTTATTGTCTGTAATAAGAGATAAACTCTTAATTAAATATATGTTTAATCATAAAAAATTAGTATAGTTTGACTTCAACATTTATACTCAATTAATCTAATCCTAATATCACTTGAACATTCTAAAGACAAGCTATTATACCCGATTCTAAGGAACTTTATTCCATTTATATTTTATAATTCTATATTAAATATACAAAATAATATACCTATGAATTTTAAAAAATGGGATTAATTATTTTTTCTTTTAAATTTTAAATATTTATTTTTAAATTGGTTTCCAACTCACATTAATTTGCTACTTGTAATTTTTTTTTTCAGGTTTGTTTCTTTAGACAATTTGTTAGGTCAGTCCCTAAAGTTGATTACTTGACTCTCCGACATGGATTTATTACGGTAAAATTTTCCTTGTTTTCTGTTCTTATTTATTTATACATTATTTTTTATTTTAATTATTTTTATAAAATATTTCCATTAATTTTAGTAATTATTTATATATATATATATATGCAATTTTTAAATTTATTTTCAGGCACACTTGGCACCCCAAAGCGAAACCAATTTTGATTTTCGAAAATACATTAATAGATCATTGGAAGAAGATTTCAATGTTGTTGTGGGCATTAGGTAATTGATTTGAGCACTCTTTTCTTTCATCTTTTTTTTTTTTATAATTAATTTATCTATATCTATATATATATGTATGTATCCTAATTTTATAGTCCATTTTTCTTATTACATTTATCTTCACACTTTTTTTTCCATCAAATTTGCAGTCCTCCAATATGGTTTTTTGCTGTACTCTTCCTACTCTTTAACACTCATGGTGGGTAAATTGTGTTCTCTCTCTTTTTTTTTTTTCCTCTTTAATTTTATATAATTATTTAATTGACTGAAAATAATATTTATTTATTTTATGATACAGGATGGTATTCTCATCTATGGCTGCCGTTTATCCCATTGATTGTAAGCACGATAATTTTTAATCTCTTCAATATCTTATTTTCTTTTATATTATTACTCAGTTAAATACTATTATTTAAAATTCAGTGTTTAATTTTATTGATTCATATAGTTATCATTAAAATATAATATTTAATAAATTTAAAGTTTAAATTTTAATATTTATAATTATTATTCTTTATTTCTACGATTTTTTTATAAAATAAAAAAAATTACCATTCCCTGCTGCTGGATTATTGGGCTGATGAGATTAACGGGTGTGATTTTGGGGGATAAACGTGCAGATCATCCTGCTAGTGGGAACAAAGCTACAGGTGATTATAACCAAGATGGGGCTAAGAATTCAGGAGAGAGGAGAGGTAGTGAAAGGAGTGCCTGTGGTTCAGCCTGGCGATGACCTTTTCTGGTTCAACCGTCCCAGACTCATTCTCTGTCTTATCCATTTCGTTTTTTTCCAGGTATTATTAAATTTTTTTTGTCATTTTTCTAATTAAATATATCATTGAAGGGCTCCCAAAATGATCTTCTGCTTACATTTCTGGTTTTTTTTTTTTTTTCCCTCTTTAGAATGCCTTCCAGCTTGCATTCTTTGTATGGACTTGGGTACATTTCTTGGCGCTTTTTTCTTACTGATTTTGGTTAATTGTGTTTTGGGTTGATTTTTTTTTCTAATGAAATTTCTCTGTCTTTGGTTCTGAAATACAGTTTGAATTTGGTATAAAGTCGTGCTTCCATGAGAATGTGGAAGATGTAGTCATCAGAATTTCAATGGGGTAAGAACTGAAAACTATTTCACCACCCCATCCATGATTATGGATATTATTAATTACTTAAGCCCAGAACTTAATTCAATTAATTTGTATAATTATTTTTAAAAATTATCATTTGATGAATTTTGATTCGGAATAATCTTTTTCTCTGTTTCAAGCTGCAATCTTCTTTATATTAATTTTTTTATGCTCTAATGATGGAATTCTGACTTTCTTTGCTTCTTCTTCTTCTTGTTTTTTTTTTTTTAGGGTCCTTGTTCAAATTCTTTGCAGCTATGTCACACTACCTCTCTATGCCCTTGTTACACAGGTAAGTGAGAATATATATTTTCAACGTACTAAATCATAATATTTTAATTATTTAATCATGTAATTTAATTATTTTTGGCTATGATCAGATGGGGACGAACATGAAACCAACCATATTCAACGAAAGAGTAGCCACGGCTCTAAGGAATTGGCACCAAACGGCTAAGAAACGCATCAAACAGAACAAGGGCTCGGTGACCCCTTTCTCTAGCAGACCAAACACCCCATCGCACCACACCTCCCCAGCTCACCTCCTCAGAAACTACCGGCTGAGTGACATGGACAGCCACCATACTTCTCCGAGGAGGTCGAATTTTGATGTCGAGCAATGGGACACAGATTCTCCGTCCCCTTCCCACCCTAATTATGGTGATGGCTCGTCGTCTCACCAGCACCATATCAACATGGAGGAACAAGTTCAAGCAAACTATGCGTACGTTGTTGATAAGGATGTAAATGAATCGAGCTCAAGTCAACAACCTGAACCCATGCACCACCAAATTACCATCGGGTCAAAAGAATTTTCATTCGATAGAAGAACAACCAGTATATAAAAATAAAATATTCTAATTTTAAATTAGATGATTAATATCGTACCATGATCAGATGACCGATGGCATGAAACAAAATTAGCCGAGGGAGAAAATGATGCCACTTGATTATTTTAGATCACCCTGTGAAGTTCAATTCGTTTCTTCTTTGAACACTTTCGGCACAAGATGGAGCTTTAGTTTCTCGATTTTCATTATTTTTGTATTTGTTTCTGTCTAGTATATACAGACTCTTTGAGGACTGAGGCTGAAAGTTCATATATACGTATAAATTATGTTATCCGTGTTTTTCTTTTTAAATATTTAAGTTTAACACTCTAAATTATTAAAATTATTATTTTTTTATTATTAACTATAATTTTTCAGGTCCAAATCAAATAATTTTTTATTTTTTATTTAGATTAATTAAATTAAATTAAATTTTATTTAAAATTTTGTATTATTATTTAAAATAATATTAAAATTTTCTTTTATATTAAAATTTATAATTAAAATTAAATAAAAATAAAAATTTTTGTTATTTTAAAAAATAATTTTATTCAGAAGAATTCAAATTACAAAACTCTTAATTTAAATCTGATCCATACAAATAAAATCTGTAGAGTTAAAAAGATTGTTCAATTCATACACAAATCTACATCCCGGTCTCGCAAAGTATAAGCAGAGAACTGAAGAGCCTCCACTTAAGAGAAAAGGAAAGCGGGCGGCGCAGCCATGGTCAACCTAACCATTCAAACATACATTCCATCCCCCGATTCTCGTATAGTAACAATGAAGAACATGAATGCTAATTAGGGTAATTTTTAAGCCATCTCCATTAGACTTCTGCTGCTACATCAATATTTTCATTGTATAAAAACGGAATCATTTAACAGGTGTCTATATTCGTTAATATTTATTTTTTGCTTTTTTTTAAAAAAATTATTTATATTAAATTTAATTACATTTATGAAATTTTAAAAAATAATATTATAATAATTATAAAAATCTTTTTATTTTTGATAATAATTGGAACCAACACTTTTACTTAATTTTCAAAAATACATAACAAATATTTCAATGTGAAAAAAATAGATCTCTAAACAACACTTACGAAAAAAATTCTATTAAAAAAAATAAAATTCTTAATTTAACTTATATTAGAAATTAAATAACATTTAAATTCGAACTCATATCCCTACAATAACACGTTAAGTTGATGAGCTTTAATTAATTCCACTCTTTTTCCTAATGAACATTTTGTTGCTTTGACTTAAAGAGATAGCTTTAAGCGGCCTGAAACCAACAATTCCTTTCAAGTACGGCTATATATAAAACAAGTGGAAAAAAATTAGAAATTTAATTTTTTTTTTTTTTTTTGCTGTAGGGAAAATTATGTAATCACTCACAAAGTTATAACAATGGAAAATTTTTATTTTAATTGTTATGAAGCACAAACATTATTCTTTTTTTTTTTTGCGTTATGTTATATATGTGAAAAGAAAAATCAATGGATCATAATAACTTGAACTCGGGGTTTAGTGTGATTGAAAAAATCGGATTGTGTTTGTTGATTAAACCGGTGATTTGTTCGATCCAATGCTATATAAAGAACTAAAGATTAATTGAATAAGTTTGAAACTCGTTCAATCAATAAAATACTAGAAAATTTTTTTTTTTTTTTAAAAATTATTTTTATGTAAGCGATGAGATTTGAATCCATAACCTTTTAAAATATATTAAAAACTAGGCTGAAAAATGCATACTTCTATAGATTGGTTACTACATTTAATGTTTATTTAACATTAAAAACATTTTTAAAATACTCAAAAGTGTAAAATGTTGTTTAAATGAATTGGTTGGCCCAACTGGTAAAATCAATTTGATTTTTTGGCATTTTAATCTTAGGGTTTAATGTAATTGATTCAATGCGGCCACCAAAACAAAATCAAGGGCTGTCGTGGTGTATGGAATTCATCCAAGTTTCCATTTTCCGGCTACTTGGAGTGGTGGCTACCCCGTTAGCCTTTTCTGAAATAATGTACATTCACTTGCTTGAAATTTTGATGTGTAAAAGTATAATGTCACACTTCAGTGTCAAGGAAAACGGCTCCAAATCTTACATATAAAAACGAACAACCTTATTAAGTTGTTCATCATAAACCAATCCTAGTAATTTCTTTCCTTTAATTTACTTCCATTACTAGTGTGTCCCATCTATCCAATTGCCAACCATGGCACTTGTCTCTAAATCTAGCATCGCCTGTGTCTTTCTGATAACTTTATCCATCATTTTCACGGCCAGTCATCGATCGGATGCTGCCTAAGCCCTTCTCCTAAGAGTTGATCCATCAGGGAAAGGAGACTATAGGAAAATACAAGATGCCATTGATGCCGTATCATCCAATAACAGAGAAGTTATATTCATATTGTTTAAGCCTGGTATCGAAGAAGAAAAGATATTTGTGCCTGCAGACAAGCACTAACAGTAAGTGGGTCTAAAGCAAATGGCACTGTAATGACTTGGAACGATAGTGGGAATATTTTTGAATCTCCTACTTTCTCTGTGTTGGCTTCTGATTTTGTTGCCTGATATCTCACTATACAGGTATTATATTATATTATACTATATTATATATTAATCTTTTCAAATCGAGAACTTAAAAATTAATTCATGCAATCACTTTTAAAAGTGACATCTAAGTATGGATTTTGAATTTCAGCATTTGTAATCTCTTCCCGTATCCTCAAATTATTTCTTTTATACAGATGAAATAAAAAATAGGAATAGTTAACTACTCCTCTATAAATGTTTGTAGACTTACTATGATTTGCTTAAACATGCAGCAGTTGATTATGATTAATTTATATAAGTCCAGATTAAGCCAAACTAAGATAATTAATTAACGAATCTTTTGTCTTATTCTATAGAATACGTATGGAGATGGTGCCAAAGCAAGTAGCATTGAGGGTGTCTGGAGACAGGGTAGCTTTCTTCGGATGCAGGATCCTATCCTATCAAGATACCCTCTCAGATGACACTGGAAGACACTATTACAGCAATTGTTACATGAAGGAACAGTCGACTTCATTCGCGGAATGTCGCTTCTCTTTTTGAGCTAACGCATAATGGAGACCTGATACATATTTACATGCCAATTAATCCTAGTAATAACTGTATCAGGCATTTTAGAAGTGCCTGAAACTCGATTAAAACACATCCATGGTCATAATTTAAATTTCTGGCTTTTTGCTATCTTTCCCTGGACCATGAATGATTTACAAGTGTGATTTCTCTTGGGGACTTTTACAGAAGTGCCATTTGGATTCACCTTCGGAAGGGGATGCAGCAATCACAGCTCAACGAAGGGAGTCACCATCAGAGGACACAGGCTTCACTTTCTTGGGTTGCAAGATCACCGGAGCTAGGACTGCTCTATTAGGAAGGGCATGGGGTCCATATTCCAGGGTCGTTTTTGCCCTTACCTGTATGTCTACTGTGATTCTGACCTTAGGTTGGGATGATTGGGGAGACTCATCCAAACAAAGGCTGCAAGAAAAATAAGAACAAAAATAATTGGGTTGTTTTCGTTTCTTAATTATTGTAAAGAAAATTTGGTCCTCTGTTTTTGATTATACAGCACAGTGTTCTATGGAGAATACAAATGTTACGGACCTGAAGCTGATACAAAGGAAAGGGTTGAATGGTCACAAAAGCTAACAAGCGAAGAGGCAGTCTTTCTTAACAAGCAACATGATTAATGGCTAGAGTTGGATCAGATCAGCGCCAACCAGTTATCAAGAAATTTTATACAAATGTCATGTCTAACAATAACACTAGGCATCATGCTTGATTGTGAAGATTAATGGCGAATGGCGGCCTTGTTGGAGTTCCCTAACTTCAAATATTTGTTATTTGTACCGAACTGAATTCATCCATTCACTATTTTTTTTTAAATACTTCGAATTTCTGTTGTACCATTCGTGAAGAGGAAAAATTAATGTTAATTGGATTAATGGAGTAACTTTCATTTACATTCTAAAGAATTCAGATTTCTTTTATTTTTTATTGGCTTTTTACAAAGTTTCAATTAGTAGTTTTCTTTTCTCCAATTCAGAGGGTCACCATTGATGAAATGAAAAGACAAGTAAGCAAGCTTCACGGAGTACCCAACTTTTTTGCAAATGCCTACAAAAACTGCGACATCAATGCATCAAAAGTGCTTAACCGAGCTGAGCTGCTGGTGGTTTTTGAAGTCTGGCAGCGATTTAACCAAGAGTTTTCTTATCAGCTTCTGCCCAAAGTCTGTCGAAAAACGATCGACAATCCCTGCCTTTAGGCCTCAACCACGCTGTTTATTTCAGTTTCCAGCTTTCCCATATTCCAATGTATCCGCTCGACCCCATAATTTTTCAACCCCCAAAAATAGAAACAACTTCGAAATACGAAAGCCGTGGAACTAGAATCAAACAGGGAGTCGAAAAAATAATAACCCAGAAAACCAGTTTTACTTTTTTTTTTGTACTTTGTCTTTCGTTTCATTCACTTTGCAACTTCTCCAAAATCAAAAAGGTTTAAGATGACAGTGATTGACATACTGTTCCGAGTCGATGAAATCTGCAAGAAATATGAAAAGTACGATCCCGAGAAGCAACGCAAACTCAATGCCTTCGGTGACGACGCCTTCGCTAGTCTGTACGCTCTCGTCGAGGCCGACATCGACAAGGCCCTTTATGTTCGGCTTCTTTTCCCACCTGCCTCCCTTTTGTTTTATTGGTTTCTTTTCAAGCGTTAAATCATTTTAACGAAGTATTTTTTTTTGGAATAAATACAGAAATCTGAGATGGTTTCGACGGAGAAGAATAGAGCAGTGGCGGTGGCAATGAGTGCTGAAATTCGTCGGACAAAGGCCCGATTAATGGAGGAAGTTCCTAAGCTGCAAAAATTGGCTAAAAAGAAGGTTTAATTCTAAGCACCAAAAAATGTTTAGTTTAGCCTTTTTTTTTTTATTTTCGCACAAAATCTGTGTATTTTACTTAGTTAATTTTTTTTTTTTTAACATTCTAATAATTATTCATTTCATTTCTGCAATGCAGCACCAGATTTTCATTATCACTAAACATGAATTGGATTCAGAATTTGAGATAACTAGTGAAAGAAAGTTAGGCATAGATTAACATATGTTCAAAAATTTCAGCATTTTCTTGATTGTTTCTATGCAAAACTCAACTCAAGAATACTGAAGGTTGACAGTGGACTTTCTATATTGAAAATGCTAATTGCTCTCTAATTACAGGTCAAGGGAATTTCTAAAGAGGATCAAGAAACTCGTTTCGATCTTGTTCTTGTGCTACCCGAGAGGATTAAAGCCATTCCAGATGGGTCTAATACTGGTGCAATCCATACTGGGGGATGGGGAGCTTCATCATCTAACAAAAACATCAAATTTGACTCATCAGGTAAATTGGGGATGACGCTCCTTCCTCGAGTTACAATGATCTTAAATGCATTTTTCAATTGATTACTGATTTTTTTACTTTGCTTTTTCGCCACCCTTTATTGGACCATCAGAGGAGCGCTTTGATAGTGATTTTTACCAACAAACTGAGGAGTCAAATCAATTTAGACAAGAATTTGAAATGAGAAAAATGAAACAGGCATGTAAGATTCTTGATGTTTAATCATTTTTAGCAATTTATCTGTTCTGCAATCCAAAGTGGTCGATCGCCGCAATCTAGCTGCACTATCATTTGATTATATTTAACTTGTTCACAGGATGAAGGTCTTGATATTATATCAGAAGGATTGAATGCACTGAAAAACATAGCTCTTGATATGAATGAGGTTTGTTATTATGTGTATATTTTGGTTTGGTCGACATTAGGAGCAACAAGAGATTAATTATTTGTTTCAATATGTTCAGGAAATGGATAGACAAGTTCCTTTAATGGATGAAATTGATACAAAGGTGAAAATTTTGTTACTTTTCATGTCTCTTTAGTTTGGCCTTAGAATCAAACAACCATGGACAAGATTCATAAATGCACCACTTAAATGTACTATGTTGATTTTACAGGTGGACAAGGCAACATTGGATATTCAACGGAATAATGTTAGACTCAAGAAAACTCTTACCAAGGTAATTTAGACAAATGATTGTTTCAATTGTCAAATTCCTCTTATGTAATATGCTAGGATTCATTGGACATTTCTTTTACGGAGAGGCCAAAGGGTATTTTTTTTTTTTTTTTCTTTTGGTGCACAGATACGATCCAGCCGAAACTTCTGCATTGACATTATTCTGCTGTGTGTAATTCTAGGAATTGCTTCCTATATATATAAGTAAGCTCCCTATTTTACCTTCTTATGAAAATTTTAAATGCTTTGGCCACCATCTCAACTTTAGTTTTATATTCTATTTTCTCATGAAGTTGATCAAATTATGAGTTGCAGTCCAAAACCATTAGCCATGAAAGATAATTAAGTATTCCATCCCTATTGGGTAAACAACAAATTGAAGTTGAAGGTAGTTTGTGAATAATCTGATTAGCATGATAATTCTTTAGGAACTGCACATGAAATATAAAAATCTAAAAAAAAAAAAAAAACAGCATTTCGTCAGAACCCTTCATTTTTTTTTTCCAATCTTTTTGCCGGTTAAGGGAACTAAGTCCAAAATTCTCTTTATATTATTATCAATTCAATTTTCAGTCTCCATCAGCCTTTTTTGGTTTCTTCAACATTGCCTGCTCTTACGAGATTAAAGTCAGTTTAAAACAGATGATTGTTTTTTGAGGTAAAAGTTTTCTCTTCATGCTTATGCCGGCACTGCCTAGCTTAGGTGGTTGGAATTACGATTTTCTCGAATGTGTAGTGAGTTCTGTGCACTGAATCAGTTGGACCGGCTTTTATAGCTTGCTTCACTTAGATTTGCTTAATAATTCTAGAAGCTTAAAACTTGAGAATTATTTATATTACTTCTTTATAATCTTTCAATTTGCTATGCTTTTGACTTAGAAAATTTTCTAATAAGATCTTTCTCTGTTGCAGTATGCTGAATTGAATTGATCTTAAAAGACTTCTTCCAAAACTTCTTCAATGATTACGGTCTATGGTACAAAATTCTTCTATCACTCGAAGGTTTTCATTTACCCATTTAGCTTCTATCTGTTATTCATTTATTGTACTGCCCTCAGGAAACTGTTTTGAATAGGGTTCTTTTATTTACCACTACATTGTTTATGTTACTATAACGGGACATGATCTTTCTGTTCTGCTATCATTGCTTTATAGTGTGGCTTTGTATTCCAAAAATATATATATATTTTACATTTCAGTAGTTTTTTAATTTGGTAACTTTTTATATTTTCTAGGAGGCACTTTCTGTTTGTAGCAATAATGTCAGTCAATTTCCAAGTCAGAAAGCACACAAATATACCACAACTTCACATGCTTCACCTTTAGATCACAAGAACACCACATAATACATAGAATGCCGATTAGATATTGCTGGCAAGCAATATGGTGAGTCACTCCTACGTGCCCTTATCTACATCTTTTTTTTTTTTTTTTTCTGTATATAATCTGAAATTTAGGTTCCTGATTGCATCAATTCAATGATTAATCACTGCGTTTTTGAAATGTTCATTACATTGAGCATATTTTATATATATATATATATATATATATATATATATATGAAGGTCAATTATTAAGCTCGTGGAATTCAATAATAGAATCTGATAGGGAGGGATTTGTAGGTCCCATCTGGAGATTGGTTTTAGCTGGAGCAGTTCAAATCATTCTTGGTCAATATCTTGATGGGTAGAAAATCCTCATTTCTTTTTGCCAGATGGAATGAGGTTCTCTTGCCTATTTGCCAAACTAAGTTTTCCTTTCAGTGGGGTGAAATAGTTGTCCAAAGAAGGAACTAACGAAGGCAAATTAACTTTGTCAGAACTTTCTTCGTAATCTGAAATGAAGCTGTTGCTTCCCTGGAATGCGGCAGTTGAATTGGTCTCCATTGGAGATAATGCTTGTCCAGCAAGTATCAAAGCTAATACTTGGCAATCTTGGTTTAGACTATCTGTTATCATGTCGGTTCTGCAGTGTATACATGTAGGTTTTATAGATTCAATCGTGAGTAACTCATCAATTCGTTGCTGCAGTTGTCTTGTACTTGTAATATGTTCTTCGATATGTTTCCTTTTTTCCCGAACCTGACATCGGACCAAGCACTATGTTACTCGGACTCTAAGTGTGAGTGTTGGATATAGATATGGCCGACATGGATATGATTATTTCTAAGTTTTCTATGTATTTGGAGGGTCCTTTGATGGTCATATTCTAACACCCAGGTCCGGATATGCATCGGATATGGGTATTTCAAAAAAATGAAGATTTAAAGCAACATAACCCAATCATACAACTGTGGGAGTCCAGGGATAAATTTTTTCATGCGTGTAATTGGATTAGCCTTCTCAAATTTCATGACAGTTTGGGGATCTGAGATGGACGAAAGTGAAATAGAAAGTAGGGGTTAAAACTGGCATGGTAGGGGTTGAGGCTGGGGTAAGTGTAGAAATAACCTGTCATAACGGTGCCACACTCATAACTAGGTCCTATTTATCTCTACTATTGAATACCCTGGATCTTGAGAAATAGTTATACACATAAAAGTGCCATATTTGAGTATTTGACTGACCAGGCTTATTTTCTAAGGCACAATCATTTGGAGTCAAGAGAAACCTCAAAAGTCTGTTCGTCTTGATTTTAAAATGTTTAAAGCATTGTATCATAAGTTTTTTTGGTTCGGGGAATGAGAGATTCAAACCCTGCAATTTGACTAGGGATCAAGAACCCTGCAATTTGACTACGGATCAAGCACCAACCAACTGAGCGAAATGCTCAGTTGCATAATGTTTTCTATAATCATAACAAATTTCTAATCTTCTAGACAAATTTTAACTTATCTTGCTAATTTTTTTTGCAATATTTGTTAGATCTAAAATGTAAAAAGCAATTTGAAGAGTTGGAATGCATTTGTGATTATGATGTTTAGATACAGGACAACGATGTCCATTCCTCTGATGCTATCGCTCATACGTTTCAAATATACGCTAGCTATAATCTTCAATATAAACCTGTTGGAAGTGATGCAGCTCTAAAAGGAACACAATGGTTACAATGTTCTGGCTTTGCCTTAAGAGATTACTGCTACGAGTTTCTCATCATTATCTGATCTTTCTTTAGTTATTTTACAATAGGTGTCTTATCTTCTTTTCAGTACAAATGAGCTTATAGCTTGGGATAAGAAAAAAGTTGCAAATTCTGGAATTCGAACTCCGGACCCACTAAATGTCACCTCTTAAGAATGATTATATGAATCAATTGATCTAAGCTTCAGGTTATATGTCTTATTTCTTTTACTATGGTTTTAATATCACCATACTTTTGGGCTCTATATTGGATCTCTTTCCTTTCAACTGCATATTTGAAATTTAAAGATTGTGCATTTTGAATTAATGAAACCATTGCTTGGTCTTAAGCAATTGGTACAAAACAATCAAGGGATTTGCTATTTTAGATAAATATCTTAGCTGGTCAGCTTCAAAAAAGTTTAGTGACCATAACTTCACGTCTATATGTTAGCTTAGTGTATTGTCTAATTTTTTGCTGCCTGTTATGTTTCCTAAGCCTAAATACTGTTATATTCAAGTATGTATTACCTTGTGGATGTGTTTGATGAAATGTCTGAATGAAACACACTAATCTTCTATAGTGTGGGCATCTCCTAGTATATACGATATCTTGAGCTTTACAAAGGAAGTAGCCTCTTCTAATTTAAATTTTGAAACAAATTGAGTATTTGAAGTTAAAAAGTTTCGAATTCTAACGGTTGGAGTGTCTTAGGTTGACTTATTTCATTGGCGGGCGAAGCTTCTCTAATCATGAGTCAGTAACCAGAGCATATAATTTAAAATTAATTAATAATACGTTGAATTACACTACTTAATACGTCTCTGTGTATGTAAATCACACGCAATTCATTTAAGATTTAATAAATATTAGATAACATCACTTAATACGTCGCATAACTTGTATGCAAAAACAAAAAGAGTATACCACTTGGAAAACTTTGCAGACGTACAAAATCGCATGCAATCTGATACTTAATAGACTGGATAACAGTACTTAACATATCCCAAAAAGCATAAGAACTTATCACGTAACAAATTTAATGTCTAATAACATTACTTAATAGGTCTCAAAGCATAAAAGAACTTATCACGTGATAAACTTAAAAAAAAATTAATAAAAATAATATAATAGAATCAAAATCTTAATATCATATTAAGTATCTAATCTAAAATCGATTTATAAATAACATAGCTCGTATGCAAGCTATCCTAAATGATTGTTCTTTTGTACAAGTGAAAGTCCATCTTTGCTATAAGAAAGCTGAAAGGTTGATCCATCTTTTGTGAAGGAAAGCTACTAGTATTAAAGGAATTTGTTGATGCTATGATATTCGAGGTTGTATTTACTATGAGATATATTGTTTGTTTTGGGCGTCTTCACACTTGTTCTATTGATATCATGCTCATAAAAATTATCTTTTATGGGGTAGGTTCTGGGTTTAAATCCTATAAGTTGCCCTTTCTCAAAAGAAACAAAATCGTTAGTACGGTTTACATACTGATTTAAACGGAGAAAATTACATAGTAGGCATAACTTGGAAAATTCTTTAATCAACAGACTTCATTAGATTTACGATGCTCCTCCTTCCTTTTTACTTCTTGTAATTACAGTTGATAATGATCTTAAATTCTGTCGGGATTTTGTTTCGAATCCTATGAGATTGGAATTTATTTCTATGTAGACTTCTTTCGGTATTTGCCAGCGTGCAAAATCCTATGAAATAGAATTGAAGTTATCCGTCAACAATCAATTGAGGGGGTAATTCTGTAATAACAACTAAAGTAAGGGACAAAAAAATACATTCATCAATTCATGTATTTATATTGCATTTGTATTAATTTTTTATATGATAATCGTATTTAACATATCAAATATATAAATTTTGACATGTTAATAATTTTTATTATATATATTTGTTGATACATACGTGCATTCACGTTATGTGAGTTTTATTTTTTTGTATTGTATTGTATTTTTATTTTTAATGTCTTGAATGAAATTGTCGAGTCTAATTAATGTTATTAAAAAAAATTATATTTTGCTTCAAGTTTATTTTATATAAAATTTTACACATCTACGTATTCATATTATGATTATGTTACTTTTTGTACAGTATTTTAATTATTTTCATGTCATATTTTTAAACTCAATTTTGAATTTGATTGCTTATCTTTTAGTTCGAACTTGAATTTAAATTTACATTACTAAATAAAAATGTAAAAACTTAAATTAAAAATAAAAGTCTTTAATTAAATTTACGAATCACTTAAATTAAATATTTAAATATTTACATTTAATTTATTTAATAATTTAAATAATTTTTTACTTAATTTAATTCGATAATAATTTAATCTAACTTAAATTTTTATGAATTGATCCTAATAACTTACAAGTAAATATGTCGTTTATTCCTGAATAATCTAGAGAAATGAATAGCCTAGTACCTACCTGGTTTCATTAATTTCTTCGGACAACATGCTAGGAAATGATGGAACTTCTTCGCTCTTTCCACATGATAAAGGACACGATGCCTACCTAGTTCACAGACGAAATTCAGGCCTACAATTATTAGAAAAACAGGAGAAAAATATTATAATAATAATTAACAGAAAACCAGAGTGGAGAAAAATGATAAGGTTAGATATCACCTTAAAAAAAAAATTAAAATATAATATAGAATATTATATAAAATATTAAATATGATATAAATATATAAATATTTTAAATATAAAATAAATTATTAATTTATCAAAATTTATATAAACATAAAATATCTTAAATATAATTATAATATAAATATAAATATAAATATAATATAAATATGAATATAAATTTAAACACAAATATATGAATAACAGATTATAAGGCCCGAGTGTTGTTGATAAAGATTCACTGTATGCTGCAAAAAAGAACGGCAAAAGTATTTTCATAAAATGTATTCACTTAAATTTAAAATAATTCAAATCGATTTAATTACATATGTATTTTAAAAATATATTCACTTCCTAAGCAAGATTTACGGGATGACACGTATTTTATTTAACTATTTTTTTATTTTTAAAATATATTTTATGGGCACATTTCACCTCACTAATCTCACTTGTTGACTTTTTTTTATTACTAGTGCATTAGATAATTATCTTTACATTTAGAATAATTATTTAGTGTACCGACAGTAAAAAAAAACTTCAAAAACAAAGTTCACGGGATGACACGTTCTTAGTTAATTTTTTTAAATATATTTTACGAACACATGTCACCTCTCGTAATCCTATTTGTGGAGGTTTTTTCACTGCTGATATAAAATAATTATCTCATATATCGACAATAAAAGAAACATCACAAGTAAAATTTATAACATAACATATATCTTATTTAATAATATTTTAATTTTTAAATATAGTTTATGAACACAAATCACCTCTTAATCTAATTTGTAAAAATTTTTTTACCACCGAAATATAAAATAAATATCTGCAAGTTCATACATGTTTTTCAGTCAATACATATTTACTTGCGTGTCCCATGATTAAAATCAAAAGCAAATTAATATCATTTTCATTCATTATTAAATTTATGTAGAAAACATGTTAGGTTTGACTTTTATTTAGGTTCGCATTACATGTTATTCCTATGCCTATAGCTATTAGATTAAAAGAATCTCGTCGGTGATTGCAGGAGAACATTTAACGGAAAAGATTAATAAATCCAAAATATTTATCATTTATCATCTTTGCAGTAAATAATTAAGGAAATAAATAATTTTCACAAAGCTTTCGAAGAAAAATTTTTAAGAATAACAAAATGAACCAATAAATTAAAAATATTATTATAAATTATCATTATAATATATAATTTTTTGTAAAGAAATAAAAAAAATTTAATAATTGTTGAGAGAAAAAAACAAGTTTTGGAAGAATTATAAAATGGACCAATGAACCAAAAATAAGAAAGTTAAATTTGGCCGATAAAAAAATCAGTTTAAGTTTCATTTTTGATTAATTTGTCATTTGGTTTTTAAAAAAAATTAAAAATCTATTTTTTATTTAAAATTGATTTGGTAAGAATTTTTTTTATTTTTTAAGAAAGATTTTGTTTGAAATATAATTACTTTAATATATAAATATGTATATTAAAAAATAAATAATAAATAAATTATTGTTAGTTGATATAATTAAATTAAACAAAAAAATCCCAGCCAAGTGGAAAAAAATAATCTTAATCATAATATATATATATACAGATACACACATACTTAGAAGTGAAGCTTTTATATATTATATATATCTATGAAAATTTATTTGTTTTTTATGAATTTATACTTGATTCGAATAATAATATATAAATCTCTATATTATCAGTAAATTAGATAATATTATTTCATCAAAAATAAAATTATTGGATGTCACATTTTAAATATTTTTTGTTCATTTTTCATTTTTAACTAAAAAACCCACTATATTTTATGAGTTTATTTTCGATATATTAATGATAATTTTTTTAAATTTTATAAATTAAATTAAAATATTGTTAATTTTTTTAATTATTTATTTTAAAATATACCGTAGCAATTTAAAAACTCTACTAATAATATATAAAATAATTTCTCATTTCCTTAAATGACCTCAATTTTTTTTGAATATTATATCAACATTATAATGTGTATGCATTTGTTTTAGTCTTTAATTGGCAAGTAATTTAACTGCCACTTTCAAATGTGAAGTTTCATTTGTCCATTTCACATCTGAAAAATTTGTTGCAGGCCGTACGGACATTGGCAAACGGGGGAAGGTTCGTTGGCCACGTAAAAAGTAAGATACATTTATCACATGCAAACAGCTAATAGGCTAAGAATCCATAATTCAAAACCAGAAAATAAATAATAAATAATAAATAATAAAAATAAAAGCTTTCTCTTTTTTTTCTTTTAAATGAAAAAAGGGGCATCTACCAATATAGATACAGTACATTTTGTTGGATTTATATATGCATGTGAATCAAAAAACAAATGGATTTTTATTTTGAAAATCTGAATTGCCCTTATTATAGCTTTAAATAGGGACATTCAAGTGTGAAAAGAATTAAATATTTTTCTCATTCAAAAAATAAATAAAATTCAAAAGCTTCCTTTTTGCAAGCAAAGGAAGCTTCTCTCTCGCCTCTCACTCTTTTGGGTTCTTATGAAAGATCAATAGTAATTTTTTTGTCCAGTTTGTTTACAATATAATTTCCCCTATCAATTCCATAGCTAAGATATGTAACGGAACATTAAATACTAACAAATAGCACAATTTTTATGGAGGGTTAATTTGGAAGCTTCTCTAAAAAAATTGAACTTATTAGATTTGTTAGAGGAGTTGTTTTGCAAGGAAGTTGGTGAGTTTGTAAAATTGATAGGGAAAGATCGTGTTTGACTCGTAAATATTTAAAAAAAAAAGTCAAAGGGATACCAAAATTTGGATTCGAGATGATTTTTTTAATAGTTTCGGGATATATTTCAATACTCAAGTTAAAAGAAGATTTAGAGGAGTATTCCGAGTGAGCAAAAAAACTTTGACTTAAGACATCATTTACATACCCCTTTATATTCGATTTCTGTGTATCTGTGGGTTTAACAAGTGTAAAATAGATGTGTTTGTAATAGGTTTGATAGATATTCAATATGTAGAAGTTCGGATAATTTTTGAGCATAATAATGATACATATAGATAACTCAAATTTCTATACTACTCAAGTATCTACATGAACAACAAATGTGAACAAAAATTCGGAATAAATAAACTGTGCATTTAGGTTTTTAAGCAATGATAAATTATGTTGTGCATTCAAAATTAATTTCAATGTTAATAAATTATATATATATATATCATCGGTAAAACTCGAATAGAAAATCATGAGTTCTCGACCTTACTCGTTGACTAATTAAGAGATAAATCTTTTCAAATTCAAAAATTTTTATAATTAATTATGGATAAGATACAATCACATGACATGAAATGATGTAAAAAAAATAATATAAATATTTTAAAATTTATACATCTTAAATTATTTAAATATAATTAAATATAATATTACATGAAAAAATCGTCAAAGCTACCAAAAAGTGAACCAAACTAAGCGAGTGAAGTAACATGTAAGATAGATGATAGAGTAGTACAAGAAACTATTCAACTAGTTTGCATTATAGATGAAGAGAATTACTCAGTGAACTCGTACAAGATTCTTTTGGCAAATGGCAGCCCCAAAGCCGAAAGCTTTAAGCTTAGGCAGCAGACGAGGGAGCAAATATCAGGAGAGAGAGAGAGAGAGAGAGAGTGAGTGGTGCGACAAATGAAGCGATACCCGTCATCTCTTGTCTTTTTATGCATCTACTTTCCTTGCTGACAATCTCTTTCTGTGGGTCACATTTCCCCCACTTATTGCCCTCGTTGCCCACTCACCTCTCACGGGCGGCACCTCCCCTCCTTCTTTCAATCTTTTCACCTTTTTAATGGCTTTCTTGCTACAATTATAGCATAATCATATTTTACCTCTTCAAAATCAAACTTCAAACTGCAGGTTGGCTGTAAAGGCAACTCACTTTTCTTTCACCCTCTCTTTCCCTCTCCCCCCACCCCAATCATCCCCCTTTTCAAATCATTTGAATTCAATCTAAGCATTTATAAACATTAATTAAAGATTATTTAATGATTTATTTTTATATATAAATAGGTTATAATTAAATAATTCATTTTATTATATTATAAAATTTAAAAAAAAATTGAAATGATTAATAATTATCTTTAAAAGATAAAAATTATACTTAAAATTACCACACTATTAATTTTATGTTTAATTTTCATTTTAAATTGTTATTTTTTAAAATTATATTTCTCAAAAATGATAAAAGCGACATTCATCCACACTACTACTACATTAAAGATAGAAAAAACCTTTTTTATCATCCTTTTATCTCATCTCTAAATATCTTTTATTTTATTGTATTAAAAGTTTTTAAATATATATATATATAGATAATTTATTTTTAGGTGGCTTCATCCTGTTCATTATCTATATATAAATTTATACATTATAAATTTATCAAATATAAATTCTTATTTAATTATTATTTTAAAAAATATATTTACTAATTATTTTTATTAATTCCAAAAAATAATGCATTAACATTTTTCATAATTTTCAACATTTCTCTTTTACATTACTAAATATTGTTTTCCTAATCATTCTCTTTCTTTAAATAATGCAACTTCCAACTTCAAGTTTACCAACCTCTTTATTCAACCTCCAATTTTTAGTAGTTCCCACTTTTTTCCTCCCAATCTAACACTTAGCGTTTTAGTGTATACATATAATAACAAATAATATATAAAAATATTAGTATTATTTATATATAAAGGGTGGTCCTGGTGAGTCTATGGCTGACTGACTTCGAGAGAAAGGCCCTGTAAGATAAGGAGAGAATTAAAAAGAGATAGGGAGGAAAATATTCTCTCCAGCTTATAGCTTTCTTTTTGGTGTTTTCTTCTGGGTTTTTAAGCCAAAAACTCAACAAGTTCTTCAACCAAACCTCAAATATATATATAGATATATATATATTGTTTCACTGAGTAAGAAGAAGTTCCAAAAACCAGTCTTTCTTTTGTTTCAAAATTGAAAAAAAAAAATCCAGAAAAAAGGAACAATACCAAGGAGAGAGAGATTCGTTGGGTTGTGTTTTAGTTCGTAGCAAGGCTTTTGTTTTGTAGTATCATCATCGGTTTTTGAAATATTGGTTTTAGTTTTGCCCGATAGCTGCTTGCTTCAGCTTGGGGGAGTTGTTTGGTGTATTTGTTTTAGCTACGTCTAGTTTGAATTCATCAAAGCTTTCAGAAATGATATCTCAAGATGAGCTTTTAATTCCCTCAACAATCAGAGGGTTAGTTCGAGAACCAAATCCAAACCCTAACCCTAATCCTACTAACCCGACTATCAATCCTGTGAAGAAGAAAAGAAATTTTCCAGGAACACCAGGCAAGTTTATATATATCAATTATCTTCTTTAATTACTGCTTTTTAGAACTGTTTTTTTTCTTGATGGGTTTTTGTTTTTTAAATTGAATTATGCAGATCCAGATGCAGAAGTTATAGCTTTGTCCCCAAAATCTCTCATGGCAACCAACAGATTCCTCTGTGAAATCTGCAATAAGGGCTTTCAAAGGGACCAGAACTTACAACTCCATAGGAGAGGTCACAATCTGCCATGGAAGCTGAAGCAAAGAACCAACAAAGAAGTTCGAAAAAAAGTTTACGTCTGCCCTGAAAAGACCTGCGTCCACCATGACCCGTCGAGAGCACTGGGCGACCTCACTGGAATAAAGAAACACTTTAGCCGTAAACATGGTGAGAAGAAATGGAAGTGTGAGAAATGTTCAAAGAAGTATGCAGTTCAGTCGGATTGGAAAGCTCATAGTAAGATTTGTGGCACTCGAGAGTATCGATGCGACTGTGGAACTCTCTTTTCCAGGTAATGCAAAATTTGCAAATGCAACATATATATATATATATATATATATAGTTTATGGTAAATTAATTGCCATATTTGTTTCATATGATTAGTTTGTTGAAGAATTAAATGCTAACTTAGAGGACCTTCGTTGGAGATATATTTAAAATTTTGAATTTAATAAGGTCTGACCCCTGAAAGGCTGCTCTTCATTAACAAATTTGAAATGGGATTTTATTCATTCTTTTTTTTTTTTTTTTCATATAGGAAGGATAGCTTCCTCACTCATAGAGCTTTCTGCGATGCTTTAGCTGAAGAAAGTGCAAGATTCACTTCGGTTTCAACGACCATGAATAATCCAGCAGGCTGCTTTAGAAATGATTTGATAAATGGGGCCAACAACAATTCTCAAGTCACTGGGATGCACCAATTTTCATCAGGCTTTAGGCCAGAGTTTGCTGGTAATACAGATCAGCTAGTCGACAACCTGAATGCATCGAATGGGCAAAAGCCAAGGCTACAGTTATGGCTCGACCAAGCTAGTTCTCAGCTTGACCCATTTGGTATCCCGAGTAATGCAAACGCTTTCTTAGCACCAAAATCTACGAGCTTGCCTGACTTGGGAACAGCACCAATGAACATGTTCGGATCACAATGGCTCAGCAAGTACCCAGAAGCAGCATCATTTGGTTCCAACCTCAACATGTCAGCAATGCCACGAGGACCAAAAGAAGAAGAGAACAAGAGAGATTTGTCTGAACCTATAACGTCTTTGTATTCCAACAATGCCCGGAATACTCTCCAACAAAGCCACACTCACATGTCAGCCACTGCACTCCTGCAAAAAGCAGCCCAGATGGGATCTACAAGAAGCAACGTCTCAACATTCAATAACAGTGGTTTTGGGCCGTTAATGAGCTCATCCCCTTCAACAATGTCGAGCTCCGACAATTATGACCAGAACAAGAATGAAGTTTACAAGCTATTCAAGCAAGCAAATGAATCTGAGAACATAAACGAATTAGTAAGTTCATTGTCTTCAACTCAAGCAACCGCCATTATCAAAGATGGGTCCGCATTGGGTGATTTAAACTCGAGCTCGTTCGTCAATAACACTACCAAGAACGGAAAACAAGGCGGTCAAGCTGTTGCATCGAAGCTAAACACAAATTCAAATGAAGTTGAATCAAGCTTAACCAGGGATTTTCTCGGCGTTGGAAGCCAATCAAGCAGACCATCATTCTTGCAACATGAGCTTGTCAAGTTTGCTTCAATGGGTTCAATTCAGCCATGGAGTTGATTACAATTTAGAGTAGTGGAGAGCATGTTCAAATTGCATAATCACACTGTTAAATGAAGCAGGTAGACTAAGATAATTAGGAGCTGTCGCTCGCAAGAAGGAAATCATTAGTTATGAGTTAGCACAGTACTCTGAAGAATTGAAACAGTGCACGAGTCATCAAGTCGGAAGGGGGGGAGTCTTGTGAATGGGAAGAAGGGGAGGGGGAGGGGGAGGGGGAGGGGCCACTCGACTGCGGTGGTGATGGAGGAGACTGAAGAAAAGAGACAAGGCAGTGGTTTTGGGCCCTCCATGCACGTAGATTTAACACCTTTTTATTACTGCAATAGTTCTTCTGTATTTGTCATTTTCATTTTAATTTTAATTTCTCTTTGAACGTTGATTAATCTGCAATGTCTTTTCCCCTACTGTGACGGCTATGACCAATTTCCTGGCTGGAATCCAAATAAAATTAGACAACTACGTATGTTTTAGGGCCCATTTCCTCTGAGGCAAAATGCTAACTCAATTCCAGCTTCAAGCTTAACTCGAGTTAATATATATGATATTTTAAAAATTAAAAATTTAATTTAATTAATTTATATTATTATAATAATATTTAATAAATTTAAAATTTAAATTTCAGTATTTGTAGTTATTTTCATCTTTAGACTACAATGTATTTGTACAAAAAAATATATATTTAAGAGATAATATTCTATAAAATTTAAATTCGAATTTTAATATTTTCAACCATTTTTCTTATTTTCATGTCTCTTTGTAAAAATAAAAATAAAAAATAAACTCAACCTACTTTTCATTCATTCAATAAAAAAAATGTTTTCTTTCGTTTGGATAAGATGATGAAATTTTCTAATTTTATAAATAGAATTACAATTCATTACATATTTTATTTAAAATTAATTTTATTTACATTTTAATATACCTCTTTGAATTATGTGTTATCTTATTAATCAGATAATTGTTATCATTTGTATAGATATTTTGCTTCAAATTGGTGCATGCTCTCTTATTTAAAGGACATTTTTCAATTTCCTTTCTTCAAATGAACAGTTTATTTTTTTTTCTTTTTAAATTCTTCTTCATATATCTTAATAGCAAAAAATAAAAATCAAAATGGTTAGAAGGTGTCCCCTTAGTTGGTAACATGGTTTCAGAAACTTTAATAATTTGTAAGTATTAGGGAATTTGAGGGGAAAAAGATGAACAACTTGAGTAATTTCAAAATTACCTTTGTAAAAGTGTTATTTATAATTAAGAAAAAAAATTAACTATAAGGAATTAAGATTTGTGTTTAATATATTAATAATGTATAAATCTATATATTATCAGTAAATTAAACAATTATACCTCATTAAAAATAAAAATACTTGAAGGATTAGAAAAGAAAATCATTCACATATTAAATTATATATCTGTGAATATTTGAAGGAGTATTCAAATTCAAAATATGTTAAACCAATCTCTCTAATTGATTTGCATGTCTAAAGATTAACTAAATGTTTTTTATATTAATTAATATATTTAAAATTAGATATACATTTTTTTTCATATTTTAATTTATTTTGATGAAAACCTTTCTTTTATAATTGAGATTTTCTTTTAATACGAAAAAGTTTTTTTTTTTTTGCAAAAATTTCTTCGAGTATTTGATTAATAAATAAAAGACTATAAATGAACTTAGGGTGATCACTAGAAGAGTGAACCAACTAAACCGACTAAAATCAATCCTAATCAATTTATTCGGTTTGATTTAGTTGATTTCAATAAAATTCGATCATCCAAATTATTTAATAGGTTTATTTGATCAATTTAGGGTTTTTTATTTTTCAAACCAAATTGACCGAACAAATCAATATCTAACTAAAAATAAATTATATATTTTTATTTATATTAAAAATGCTCAGCTCATAATCATATTAACCAATTTCATAAACCCAAAATAAAGCTCAAACCTACATAAATGACAGAACCGAACATATTCATTTTAGTTTTGTTTTAGAGATTTTGACCAATTCGGGTGATTATTTAAGTTTAGTTGGTTTATTCGTTTTTTTAAATTTTTAAATCAAATCAACCAAATCGCACACCAAATGAACAGAAAGATCAATGATCAATTTGTGATCTAGTTCAATTTCTATTTGTTTTAGTTCTTTGATCAAGATAAGCAAACGATTATGAACAAGATTTTAAAGCTCATTTTATGAAACGAGTTGGTCTCAAATAAGGTGCATTCAATTTATTTATTTTCATGAACAAATTCATTGATACTTCATTTCTACGATCATAGAAGATATCGTTTAAAACTCGTTTAAAGATCATTTATTAATATTCGAATATAATATATTAATAATATTAACATACTTTTGCATTATTTCATTTATATATCAATATATGTATTAATATTCATGATTCTTTTTTGTTTTACTATTTTATTTGTTCGTTTGTTAAAATTTATTTATTGTTCATAAACAAGTTTTTAATTGTATGCAAACATATTCAATTATATTTATGTATATATTTGTTTTAAATGTTAGCGAACAAGTTCATTTCATTTAAACAAAACTAAGATCTAACTCAAGCTTGATCATACTCAATTTTAAACCAATCTCGAATAATATTTTAAAAATCTTTAACAAATATAAATCTAAAACAAATAAACTCAAAAATTAATGAATGAACATAAATAAAAGTCTATTTAATTTTGCAACCCTATTAATAACAAGGTTATTTATTTAATTATGTATAAATTCATAATATAGATGGGCCACGAGTTATATATATATATATATATATATATATATATATATATTCATGCCTGCATGATTGGGGATGACTTATCTTTCTTAAGTGCATTATTATTGATTTTGATACAAATCTCGAAATAAGAAGTCTTCACCCTTTTTTTCTTCTAAAAGTTAGCAAACACGTTCACATTAATTATTTTCCGGTGCAGAGTTCTACGAGATTTAATGCATAAACAAAGCTATTGCTCTCATTAAATATGCAATTTTTTTTTAGATATGACAGTTTATATATTCGTGTTATATTTATATATTTTATTATATTATAATTATTTTTAAAAGATTTTATATTTATATCAATTTTGATATGTTAATTATTTTTATTATATAAATTTTAAAAAATTTTCGTGTCATGTTATTTTATTTTTTTAATTATTATATACGTATATCATATTCATATAACCATATCAGTAATTATCATATCTATTTTTTTTCAACCAACGCGTAGTAATGTATAATTACTACTTCCACACCTTTTAATTATTACTACATGGACTTATGGTTTTGTTTCATCTCTTTTGTTCAACATTTTGATAAAATAGCAAGATTCACGATTTAGAAAAATTGAATCCAATTCTTTCACATAATTATGTAGGGTCCAAGTTAACTGAGAAGTCAAAATTCTGTACTTAGATAAAATTAAGTAAAGAAGAAAATTGAGTGGACTAATAATTATAAAGACACACACACACATACACACACACACACACACACATATATATATATATATGCAATTAATCTAGTCATGGAGGTAGTAGGCTGATTGGATTAGGTTAGGTTCAAATAGGTAAAAAAAAAAAAATTCCTCGTTCAAAACTCAGCCATACTCGTTAGACTTGAAAATCTATTTTATTTTTAAAATAATAAATTATTAAAAATATATTCTAAATGAATATTTATGCAATTTTTACTATAAAATTAAATTTAAATCAAAATAGTTTTTATTTACTAAATAATAATTCGAAATACCTTAATTTATAATATCTTATTTCGACTTGATCTAATTCAAACCGGACCGGTTAGATCTGAAAATCTATTTCGTTGTTTAAAAAAATTAAAATATTACAAATATATTTTAAACTAATATTTATATATTTTATTTTATAATTAAATTTAAATAAAAATTATTTTTTATTTATTAAATAATAATCCGAACCTGACCAAATTAACCCAATTTTAAAGTATCTTATTTCAAACTTGATTGTATACAATCAAACTGGATCTATTAATCTAAAAATCTATTTTACTGTTTGAAAAATATATTTTAAACTAATATTTTTATAATTAAATTTAAATAAAAATAAATTTTTTATTTATTAAAGAATAATTCGAATAAAATTAAATTAATTTAAATTTAAAAAATTTATTTCAAACTTAATCCGATTCAAATTGGATCTCGAACATGTCATAGGCATTAAAACATAATTGATATATACCAATGAAATTTTAATTCAAAGAGTTGAAGAAAGGAATTGACAAGTTTTGATTGAGCTTTTGCCTATATTATTGTACTGCCAAAGCCCCATAATTTTAAGTTGAAAATGCACTGCTACCAAACACCAATAAATCTGAAAAGAAGCGACTGTCGTGGCTTATGGGAAGTCTATTATTGGAGCCCAATATCGTCGTCCTTCTATGAGAACTACTTTTTAGCTGTTCTTCTTTCGTCTTAATTATTACTTTTTTTTCAAAAAGAAAAATCTAATTAATATATCAATCAATTGAGACAAAATTCCCCCTTAGATTCAACTTTTTTTATTTTTAGATCCTTTGCTACTTTACCAAAAAGGAACACAAAGAATTTAATTTCTTGTTATCTTACAAATATGCTTAATACAATTAATTTTGGCTAAGATATTATAAAAGTCTCTAAATTATTTCATTTTTCTTAAACGAACCCTATATTCTTATTATACTTAAATAAACTCTTATTTAGTTATTTTTTATTTGTACCTAATTAAGTTATTATTTTAAATAAAAGATTGATTTACGTTAGGGGCTTGTTTAAATATAAATAAAGATTATGGACTTATATTAGTATAAGTTAAAAGTTAAAAGTTTATTCGGGTACAAATTATAATACCAATAAAGAAACTTATCTAAATAAAGTAGTAAAGTTTAAGTTTTTTTTTCTATATTTTAACCAATAAATTTTTTTGATTTAGAATCGAGGGAAAAAATATTCACAACAGATTTTATACTTACACATACAAATAAAAATATTTATTTGATTATTACCGTTAGTGAAGTTTTTAAATTTTGCAAATAATTTTTAAAAATTGACAACATGTTTATTTAGGTATTTTTTAAAAAAAGTAATAAATTATTTAATCATCAAATAAATAAGTTACAATTATCGATATATAAAATAATAATTTTACTTTTAGTTGGTGTATATATATTTTCGAAGTTTGAGTTATAAGACCTGTTTATAGGAGAGGCTATTCATCCAATAGAGCCATGGACAAGATTCTTAGTAATTCAAACGAGTCTGACCTAAATTATTATATATTATTAAAATATTATTTTTATTTAAATTTAATTATAAATATATATTAATATAAAAATTATTATTTTTATTATGTTTTATAATAATTTAAGCTTTTAAGTCGAACTACACCCAATTCAAACTTAAACAAAAAATTTAAAAAAATTTAAACTAAGAATTAACCCACAGATACTTCTGATTATAAGTGTGTAAAAAGGAAAGATGTTACATTTTACAAGTTTACATTAGCCAATTCTCAAAGTAAGATCTGCCCATGAATATTTGGAGCTTTCTTAAAAATAGTAATTTTACTGTGTGCATTGCCAAGAATAGTTCGATGGCAAAATCATCATATTTTAGACCTTTCAATGATAGCATTATTTATTTAATCTAATAAATTTGATTAAATTTAAACTAAACTTTAATCAAATATTTTAAAATTTGAATTTGAATTAATTTAAATCATTATTTAATTAATAAAAATATTTTAATTTAATTTTAAATTTAATTTATATATATTTAAAAATATTAAAAATTCATATTTTAATACTTTTAAATTTAAAGATGTTGGATTCTATCATTTTGCTTTGCTTCTTCCCAATATCCAGTTTTATCGTAGATTGTTCGGGAGATTAGAGAAATTTAGGGTTTTTCGCCGATTTGGGATATTACGATTGAAAGATTTCGGAATTTGAATCTTTTAAATTCTGTCAACCTTTTTTTCTTGGGCTGCTATATATTCTCGTCACTCCGTCGAATTAAAGCCTGATGGCATGTCACGGAAAGTTAATGTGATGTCATGTGGACATTTGCTATGACTTTTTTTCTTCTAAATATGTGTAAGCTTTATATTTAGATAACGATTAGATTATTAATTTATTTTTTATAAGATTTTATATTTATATATCGATAAAAATATTATTTATTAAAAAATATAATTATTTTTAAAATTATTTTTAAAATTTATTAATAAAATATTGTTATATAATTTATTGATAATGTATATATTTATATATTGTAACAGTATTAAATATAAATTTTTTTAATGATATTAATAATTGATGCAATTTAACCAAATGCTATCGTAGGTACTCAATTAGATTTTTTTACTTTAAATATCATATTTTATATTTTTCAAAGAGATTTATAGGACATTACCACAAATTTAAATAATAGTTATATTAAAAAAGGGGAAAAAATTATGCACTCACCACCTTGATCATCATCAACCCCTCGAGAAAATCATAGATTACAAATATATAAAATTGGAGCTCCCCAATTTCCCCCATTAATGATCTCATGTAAATTACCTTTTTTTTGTTTTTTATGGTCACAAAGGAAGTGCAAGGGCCATCGCACTAACTCCAAACAAAACTGCATTTTGCATGGTGAGGCTTAGAGTCACTGCTTTGGAGTTATCAGCTGGGAAATCGTCGTCGGGGGCATCAGCAATGCCAGCGGCCTCCTTTTTCTTAGACTCCGCTGGTGCAGGCGCCGGAGCTGGAATCCTAAGAGCGAACATTTTTAGAGGTTTAAGCACCTGATCGACTTTGTAAACAGCAAGCTGACCATCAGTGTAAATGGTGCCTGAGACACTGGTGTTCGTCAGGCCCGTCGTTATATTGACTGTGTTTCCCGAACCGGTAATATTGAGAGGGAACTCGCCATCGCCGCTATCTCCAGCTTGTGTTCTCAAAGGGTTGCTGACAGTTTGGAACTGGGATGTCGAGAGGTACGTTGGGACAATATGAAATTGCACCAGCTCCACTTTTTGTTCATCGGTGAGTGAGTTCAGGGTACCAGATTTGAGGGTTGAGAAAGCATTATCTGTAGGTGCAAATATGGTCACCCCATTGTTCGTATTGTTGAGCTGACCGAGCAGCTGGTTGGAGACTTGGGTGGCTTTTAGGAGACGAATGAATATGGTGAATTGGCCCGCTTTCTCGAGGATTTTAGTGACGTTAGTTGGGCCAGGTGGTGCCGGAGCCTGTGCCGAAGCTTGAGCTAAAGATGTTGATGAGCAATGGAGCTGGAAAAAGATGAGAAATGAGAGAGTGAAGATCAGATTTTGCTTCATTTTTAACATCTCTGTAGTCTCGTAGCTCAATTTGGGAGGTGGGGGAGATTGTTGCTTTGGCAACAAAGCAATGCAAAATGGAAGGGAGGTGGGATGGGGAAGAAAGTGGTTCTTGAATTCAACAAAATATTTGGATGTGTTAATAGGAAGGGGATGGGTTTTTATTAAGGGGAAGAGAGAATGTAGTTAAGTAAAATGTGCAGGATTAGTTAGCAAAATCTTATTTCCCTGATCCACAACTTAATTTAATTAATTTTAAAAATAATATTTAATAAATTTAATTTAAATTTTAATATTTATGACACTTTTTTTATCTTAGACCGAAGCTTACAGAGAAAAGGTTGTTGTTAGCATTAGTAACTCGATGGTTTTATTTTATTGGCAAAGGTCGGAGGAAATGACTGGAGAAAGAGAATAGGGGAAAGAAATTGATAAAAACCGCTAGAGCAACTAGATTGCCTGGAAAAGAAGGAAAAACAGAGGAGATTTGGAGTGCATGTGTGAAAAAAAAAAATCACGGTCTAAAGATAAATATATATATATATATATATTACAATTGAGATAAAAATTTATTAAATTTTATCTTTTAAAAGTAAAGTAATTATTTGAATCATAGACTAAGTTTGAGGTTTGGATGTGAATGAATGGTTTGCTTTTTTACTGCTATGGATGTTTTGGGCTAAAATACAAAGGTTTTTGATTGCCACTGCCTACCTTAAGAAACAAGTGTGATTCCATGGAAATGGATGGTGGTTTGTTTTGCAAATTCAGGCCATTTGGGCACTTCACCATGAATGTTATCCTTTGCCTAAGTGCTAATGTCAACACTGATGGCTCCTTCTGAGCACTTCATTTCCATCTGCAGATCGGTTGAAGATGATGATTCAGCTATTAAATTTTGCTCCCCTTTCCTTTTCTTTACCCTCTCTTTCTTTTTTGTTTTTTTTTTTTTTTTTGCTTATATATATATATATATATATATATATATATAAGTAGATTCATTAAATATTAGGTTATCTAGTTCTAGGCAAAAACACATTGGTTTTGTCCCTTCGGATAATTATAACTTAGGATTCTAGTTTAGTGATTTGGAGTGTGAATTTCAGAAGAAAATGGTATAAAATCCATGGAATAGCATGAAATTATCACCCATTATGATGCACAAAACAAAAATCCCAAAATTCTTAATTGTTAGCTCTTTTAAATAGACATGTCCAATGTGCAAAGTCGAATGACTTCAATTTGGGATAGGCTTCCTTTCTTTAGAAAAAATGACCCGGCTTGACTGAGTATTACTATTTAATAAATAAAAATAATTTATTTATTTAAATTTAATTGTAAAAATAATATTATTTTTTAAATTCTTTTTAATAATACTTCAAGTTTTTCAAGTTAGACCAAGCTTTGAACAAGTAAAAGTGTTAACTAATTGAGTTAAGTTAAACCTACTCAATATTTAAAAAATTAAATCAGAAGTTAAACTAATGATTTCTCTGGTCACTAATTTTATCGGTCCAACTGATCATATCAGTTGGATAAACCTGTTATTCTAAAAAATTAAATAGTAAGAAGCAATTAAATCTAGAAAAAGCTTAATAAAAGTATGTATTTTGCTAAATGGTGTAATTTTTAATATAAATACAATAAGGTTAAAGTTTAAATCTCTTCATAGACTAATTTTTTAAAAAATGAATTATTTTCACCGATTTGAAAATTTTTTTATTTTATACTATATAAATATATATATTAGATTGGACAAAAAATCAATTCTCAATTTAATTAATTTAATTAATTAATTCAATTTAATTTTTTTTAATACCGATAAAATCCCACTTAGGAAAAAGGTTTACTTTTTAAATTGGAGTTGAGGCCCGTAGCCAAGCCCAGCGAGGCTCTTTTAGAAGTTGCTTCTTTTCTTAGGAAAAGAAAACTTTGGAATACTTGACATTCTTTTGGTACACAAACATACAAACGTAGTTGCTGATTCTTTGTTGAGTTTGACATACGCAATATCGAATAAGTTTGTATGTTTGCATCTATATTGTTGCAAGAATCGACCGTTTTTATATTTCCATTATTTGAAAAAACAAATATCCTATTTAATCATTCAATTGGATCTTCTAGCAAAATTATGAGATAGCCTTCTTTGTAAACTTGTCCATAGATTAACTTGTCCATATATTAGAGTTGAGTTTGGATAAGATTTTTAGAAATTCAAATTGATTCGGTTCCATTCAAATTTTAATTTAAATAATAATTTATTTATTTATTTAAAAATATTAATATAAAAATAATTTTTTAAATTTTATTTTAAACAATGATATAACTAGCAAGTTGGTTTGACCATGGTCTGCTAATGAAAAAATAATTTTCAAGTCAAGCCATAAACACCTCTCCTCGATAGTCTATAGCTAACATACCTTTCAAAAAAACTCATCAACTATTTTACTTTTCTTAAGTAAATCCCCTAATATTATTGTTTCAAATAAATCCTTTTTTTTTATGTGTATCCAATAAACTATTATTTTAGATTAATATTGATTTATATTAAAAATTTATTTACGTATAAGTTAAAAGTTAAACACTTATCTATGTACAAATTAAAGATTAAAAATTTATTTAAGTTCAAATTAAAAGTTAAAAATTTATTTAAATATAATATATATATTCATATATATAATTTATATATGTAAAATAAAAATTTGTATATTATTTTAGCTGTAGTCACATCATTACAATCTTAAGAAATCGCCATTTAATAAAAAAATTTTTCAAAGAAATGACCAATTGAAATAGCAATTTCCCTTAAAACGAAATAAAATTCGAGACGGGTCATATAGCATTACTCCTTCCTATATAAGCTAAAGCACTGATATAATTCATGAGGTCCAAGAATCTTACAAAGATATGACCATTTCAAGTAATTTGACAATGTTTGACACAATTACATTAATATGACAATCATAACGTTAAAAACACGACACGACACAAATACATTCTCAAAATCTATATAATAAGAATTATAAAAAGTTTAATTTACATTAGGATGATCCTAAAAAGTCATTTTTTATTTCTTTAACAATAAAAATGACATTCATATAGGAAGTGTTATAAAGAATATAATACACAAATACACTCAATAAAAATGACACTTTACATTTTTTTAAAGTGTAATAAATAATATTATATATTCATCAACAACAAATTAACTCTTCTTAATTTCTTTAACACTAATTAACATTCTGTTAAAATGCTAAGCCTAGATCTAAAATCTGAAATTTAAAACCCTAAATCATAAATTCTAAATGCTAAATCTTAAATTCTAAACCTTAAATCTTAAACCCAAACTCTATACCCAAAATGATAAACCCTGAATTCAAAACCTTAATTTTAAACCGTAAACAGTAATGATAAACCCTAATCCCAAACCATAAAAAGGGACAAAAGTAAATTTTTTAAGCACCAAAAAAAACCAACTTTATCTTTTATTTAATTAATTAACACAAAGATTTAAAATTATTTGGATTAAAATGTGTTGATCTAGTGAAATGATGTATATAATATTAATTAAAACTCTTTAAAAATATATGACATGGCATATATTTATTGGGTGCCTAAAAAATGACTTTTTAGAATCATCTTAACATAATTTAAACTCAATTATAAATGTAGCAAAATTGATATAAATACAAAAAACCTTAAACAAGATTATAACACAAATACACGAATTGCCAAGTAAATTCCATTTTTTTTTCTTACATAGAGGGTTGGAGGGTAAAGAAAATTAAACTTGCAATTCAGCCATTAAAGATGCAGGAAGTGAGCTATCATGGAGCATATAAAAATGGAGCAATGCATGGGCACGGCTTGAGCATTTTTCTTCGGCTGCCTACTGTATTCTCCATATTCATGATCGACATGAATTAGTTGGGCAAATATCGAACATCGAACAGCTTCGTCCTTTGCCTTACGAAGAAGCTTTCGAAGAAAACATAACAACTAACAGTTCCCAGCACTAGAACCAGTTACTAATGTGATCAGCTCTTTAATCACAGTTTTATGACGATGATGCAAAAGCAATAAATTGTCACCCAAAATATACTTGAACCAGGAAAGATAATTTTATCATTTCATCATCTACATATGCAAATTATCCAATTACAGAAAAAGTATGGGCATGCAATAATTCATGTTGAGATACAATATTACAGAAAGATTTGCAGACTCATAGAACGAAACCTATGTTAGCAAAAGAAGTTATGCCACGACAATAAACTCTTCCAACTTACAATCATAAAAAAGCCAATGATGTTCAAGCCCCTTAAAGCAGGTCAGTGCAGGATCGTCACTGTTTGTATGCATTCCAAGGTTTTTATCCTTCCCCTGCCTCAGTTGAATTCCTCTCTTTCAAGGCATCCTCGGCTTTTATTTTCTCAGGGACATAATCTGGTAGTACAGAAGTAGTCTCCAACAAATGTAAAATAATCACTGGGTGAAAGTGGAAAAAGCTTGGAACTGTAAGTAACTTTGGGGAGAATAAGAAAGCATGGTAAAAAGGTGCCCGTTAGTTCAAATTCTTTTGGCTTTTCGCAATTCCATGACCCCGACTCGGTATGAATCCTATACTCATCATATGTAAAGGGAATAAATGAAATTAAAATTAAAATTAAATAAGCAAACAAATTAGAGAGAGCAGTACCTGATAGAAAGTCGTATCTCTTCCAGTCATGAACAGCTGTTGCTGCAAAGAAATGAGAAGCGTCTTAATAATACTACAGTTAAATTCATTAAGAGCTTTTGCAACAATAATATTAAAATTCTTTCAAAACTTGCTTGAGCAACAAGATAAGAGCAACGTGGATTTGCCTAAGGTCCACTTTTCAAGAAATGGAAAGTATAATATCATTCAACTATATACTTGATAAAATATTAAAATCTGGATGAACAATGCTCGTAAAAAGGCATCTGGAGCATCTTAATATAACTTGAAGCGCGCATAACATCTACACCAATCACAAGCAATCGAAGAAGCTTATGTCTATTAAGATATGTGCAATTCATACTGATGACAGAAATGAAACATTAAAATTTTGAAATCATCAGATTTCAAATTAAGTTCAACTACATGATCCATAATAGAATATCAGAAGAAAGAGCCAAATTCAACCACCGAAAAGTTTCGATTCTAATGACACAACAGCATCTTTCCCAGCAGATCCCAATCTAGACAAGCAGTAACGTCAATTTCGATGCAATATACAAATCGCTATAAACGTACAACTCTAACCTGGATAAACATATTTTAAGCTCTAGTAATAAGTAAATTTTTTCTAAACTCATCTACAAAATCTTTCTTCCTGCCTATCGAACCATGAGAATGGATGAGATATCACATTCCATAAGACTCATGACTTTTTGTTTCAAAAACATTATTATAACTATAAATTTCGATCTTTATGAACAAATAAGAGATCCAAAGAAACCACTTAAAGTTCTTCTTTTCAAAAGGGAAAAAAAAAAAAAAAAAAAGAAACCACTCGAACATACCACCACTGCGACCCTGTTATGTTGACCAGAAATACATCACAAGCTTCGATCTTCACAATGTTTAATGTTATTTAGGAGCAAAAATTAATAAGGTAGACTAAGTCATGCTTCAGCTAATATTCTACATATTTAAAGACATTACAGTAAGGGGGGATACAAGCAGCGAAAGCAATAATATACGAAAGGAGAATTGAAACGGAATTTACACAGGTGCTTGTAACTAAGTGATTTCTTGCGATCCTTCACTGAGCATTTGTATCCATCTTCACAAAATTTTTCAAGGAACTTTTCCTGCAAAAACCAAGAATGCATTTAGACATGAAATAAAAGGTTCAAAAATGAAACAGAGTGAGAAATTAATAATTGGATAAAACAATGCTCATACCATTTTCCAGAAGAAGAGACAACATAAATAGACAAAAGAACAAGTATCTTGAATAACAAAGAAAAAAGATCAATTTTGAGCAGAATTAAAAGCAAAGAATTAAGACCAACAATTAGAAAAATTCCAACTTTTCAATACATTTTTTTTTTCAATTCAGACGAACCTATACCCCATAAATGACAGCAAAGAATGAGTCTTTAGTAAGCTTTAATCTTGGAATATATAGACATCGAACCCACTCTATAACTATAAAGAAAAACCCCAAAGGCATTCAATAAAAAAAAAACCCAAGAAAAATTCAGAGAAATAGGAATTACCGTGGCTTTATTAACAAGAAAAACAACATCTTGAGAAATAGCCATGCGGGAATCTTCACTCTTAATTATCCTCTTTATTCTATTCATTGGAAACCTACACATCTTTGCTTCTCCTTCTTCTTCTTCTTCTCCATTTTCTTCTACTTTTTCCTTTCGTTTCCTCTTGTTGGGTTTAACGTTCTTGTTGGTCTTGCTCTCGTTTTCCTGGGCTTCTGATTCAGAGCTTGAAGATGGGTCGTGGGCGGCAATAATCTCGGACTCGACCAGATTTCCATTGCTGCTCTTGTTTTTGCTATCGTCCGGCTTTGACTTGGTCTTTGGCTTTGATTTGTTAGCTTTCTTCGTAGGACTGGCTTTCTTCTCTGGTTTTTTTGAGGGCTTTTTAATCTCTTTGGCAAGGGTGCTGTTGCTCTTGTCCTTCTTCTCCATCTTCTTCTTCATCTTCTTCTTGTTCTTGTCATCTTCTTCTTTGGGTTTCTTCGAAGAGGAGGCCATGGCAATCGGCGCTCTCCCCCTTTCTGTCTCTCACGGATTTGGGAAAGTCTGAACTCCGTTAGATCTGATTTTTTGGCCCTTTTCCTTTTATAATTTGGGCTCTATCCTTTTATCTTTTTTACTTTTAAATGGGCCGGGCATGAATATATATATATATATTTATATATATGTATACACACCCACACACACATAAATGCACTGTAAATTTAGTAAAAATTGGAAAAAAAGATTAATATGTAAATTGATCTTTAAGTGCGAACCCTTAATTTTTTTTTTTTAATTATATGATACTTAAAAGAAAATGTCTCACCTAAATTTTAATTCCGTCAATTAAGTTAATGAAATTTTAAAGTGACTTATTTGACCAATAAATTATTACATGTTAGGTTAATGTTAAAGAGATATATTTATCATGTGGTGACTTAGATTTAATATCGATTAATCATGTTAAGTCAGTATTTTAAATAAAAAAAAGGTTAAAACATTGAGATAATTTGCTAATGGAATATAATTTAAGATATCTTATTGTGAAATTCATTTTTTAAGCCTTAAAAAAATATTTTCCTCGAACCATTAAATTTCTTACTAGTTACTACTGGATATATAATGTTTTGAATTAATATATAAATTGATACTTATACTTGTTTCACAATTTGATACTTAATAAAAACATTATAAATAAATATTTAAATTTTACTTTCGTCACATACATTAATACAAAGGTGATAACGTGTTATTATTCGTCACGTGACATTACTGGCTTAACCGAGAAAATACTTTTACCTACCATTGGTCAAAATATCTGTTGTATAACAAAATGATAGTTCTACAGGCAATTGGGGGTTGGGGGAGGGGGGAGCTTCAAATTGATTCAGAAGAATAAAATACTACAAATATGATAATATACTGTTTCTGTTCAAAAGTTGAAAAGATTGAGTCAACATTTTTTTATTATTAACTCATCAAGTAGTTCAAAAACAGGCAGCAACTTCCTTTCTTTGCAGTTCAATTCAGCTAGAAACTCCCAACAATGTGGTTCTGGTTTAAACCCTGTTTCTGCCAATCCAAACAACGTTGCAACTGCATCTTCTACCATTCCGGCTTTACAAAGACGAATTAACAGCTCGTTAGAAGTTGCATAATGCGGGGAAAAACCCCTATCCAGCATCAGACTCAACAGCTTGGTTGCCTTCTCCATTTCATCTTTCTGGCACAATGAATTCAACACAATTCTGTAACTTGCTTTGTTTAAGTAAACACCCTCATAAGGCAACTTCTCGAGCATCCGAAGTGCATCTTGAAACCTACCTCCCCTGCATAATCCCCCAAGTAATACATTTAAAGTTACAACATCGGCTTGACATTCTTTGTCCTTCATTTCCTTGAGCAATGCCATCGCCTCATCAATTTGACCAGCCCTACAAAGGCAATTGATCAATGTAGTATAACCAATTGTATCAGGTTTCAGACCGGCGCTCTTCATCTCAAGAAAAAGCTCATTGGCCTCTTGCCACCTTCCCTCCTTGCATAACCCATTCATTAAGGCAGAGTAGTTGAATAAATTAGGGCTGCATCCATTGTTCTTCATGAACTCCATTATCTTTCTAGCCCGATCAACTTTTCCTTCGCGACAGAAGCCATTGATTAAAACATTATAGGTTAGGGCATCAGACAATATCTGATCCTTAGCAACCATTTCCTCGAACAATTCAACGGCTTCTTTAAGTCTTCCACGTTCACAGAGACCTCCCATCAATGTTGAGTAGGTAATCAGATTCGGATAAGAAACCCTGGACTTTTTCATCTCCTTCACAACTTCAAACGCAGATTCGAGATCTCCGTTATTACAATGATGTTTAACCAAGATGTTAAAAATGCATGTGTTGGGTCTCAACCTTAAAGATTTCTTGGAGTTCAACAGAAAATCTCGGGCTAAGTCAACCTGGTTTGATTCAATCAGGAGATTAAGACAAGTACTAATAGCTTTTAATGAGGGTTTTTCACGAACAACTGGCTGAATTGCACTGAACATCTCAAGTACCCTATCATGCAAAGAAAACTTCGAAAAATGCTTCATGAGATTGAGGAATATACCTTCATGAAATCTACAAGTTTCATAGGTCATTTGACGAAGTAATGAGTCAATGGCCTGAAACTTCTTCGACTGTGCAAGCTTATTAAGGATGATTCCATAGGTGGCACTATTATGACTAAAGCCTTTCTGCTCGGACACCCTGTTAAATATTTCTAAGGCCCGTTGTGGATCTTTCTCACGTTTGATCAAGTTGATGGCAGTCTCGTGAGAGATAAATTTCGGTTTCCTTTGAGATTCCATAGAGGTATATGAGGTTTCTGGAGGAGGATCTGGCTTGTGGGAGTTGGGTTTTAGGAATTGTAGAGGGGAGATCCATGGAAGTGAAGATGATGAGGCTGCAGAGGAGGAGAAGCAGCGCTGCGTATGGAAAGAAACTCTCACCGAATACATGACAAAAGGCTTATGCCTTTACAAGGTTTCATCATCCCAGAAAGATAACATTAGAAAAGAATAGACAAAAGGTCAGCATAGCATAAAAAATGATAAAACCTTCACAAGATTTCGTCTCCAACTTACACGTTACAACAACAATAAAAACCGCACCCCATGCGAAGTCCCACGTATTTAGCTGCACTACATTTTAAAAGAATAAACAAAACCCAAAAGGTCAGAAGCTTTCACTCTAGAGATATGGTTAATCATAAACATAAATTAACACAGTCATGCTCCAACAAACATCAAGTGCATAATTCCCAAAATCGAATTCATCAATCTGCGATAACTTCAAGCTTTTACAAAGGGAAACAAATACTCCTATATGACTAAACAGTGATTAAAAACACAATGATTCTGCATAACCGAACCATTATATTACACTCTAACAAACAACAAAAAGTTGTATGCATAGATATAAAGTGGTATATATGAAAGAAAATACAGTTTCCAATATCCATAAAGTAATTTCTCAAACAAAATGCCCTAATTTTAGATTAGGAATTCAAGCAAAAGATTGGGAAACAATTATTCGATTCTTTTCCCAACCTTATTTTCATTCATATACTAGAACTAAACTTGGATGAATATGCATATATACAGAATAAACATTGGAAACATGTAAAATAAAAACTGAACAGCAAAACCGAAGCATATCACTAACATCTACAGCAAATATACAACAATTCATGTTACAAAACATAGGATAAATGATTTGAGAAATGTAAATAATCTTAGAATCTGGAGAAAAAAAAGAAAAAAGAGAGAGAGAGAGAGAGAGAGAGAGAGGGGAAAGGGAAAAATTGATAAACTAACCCGTCGAAGGAGAAGAGTGCTTCAATGAGAGGCAACGACCAATTAAAGAAAAACTGCGATGACAAGCCAAGAGTGTAGGCGGAGGCCAGCCACACGCTACTGCAGGAGCGTTGGTCGGAGCAAAGGGGTCGGTTCACAGGAGCCTAAGAAGGGAAGCGGACGGTGAATGGAGAGATGGAGCAATTGACGGAGCACTGAAGCAGAGCTAAGAAAACAATGAGCTGGTAAGTGGAAGAAACCAGCAACCGGACCAGCCAATGCCCCAAAAAGAAATCCACAAGTACAGCCGAGCAAGCCCAGCTATGAAAACCATTAAAAGAGCCCATAAGAGAGCCCAGAAATTAATTAGACAGACTGCCAGGCGGAGCCTGAAAATTTTAAAACTTTTTCTTAGATCCAAGTCTGTCGTAATATTGTTTATTATATTATTAAAATATTATTTTTATTAATATTTATATATATTTAAAATTAAAATAAATAAAAAATTAATTTTTATTAAATAATAATTTAAATTAAATCAATTTAAATTTATAAAAATTTTATTTTAAACTTAATTTACACAAATTAAACTGATTAGCTTAGATAAATCAAATCGAATTGAATTAATTTTAAATCTAAATTAAAATTTTAAATTTTTTGAAATTATAACTTAATTTATCGAACGAATAAGTCCAATAATCCCCCAAAGCAGTGGCATTTAGTATTTATCTTCTATATCCGTCATCAGCATCGGAATCCCTTTTCTTGATGCGACTGACGTAGTTTGTCTTTTTAAGTCTTGCATCAAATATAAATTTTATATATACATGTACATATACATATACATATACATATACATATATATAGGAGTTCATTAATTTCTTCTACCAGATACATATTAGAGGTGCTAATGTGCATGTGTATAT